>VWYI01008050.1:0-27481 GCA_013399455.1 Anthoscopus minutus | reverse complement strand
TTGGGGGGAGGGGCCGTGTGGGTTTGTTGGCTGGAGAGGCCCCCCCCCTTTGGAGATTTTCTCCCAAATTTGCCCTAAACCAGGACACTCACAAACTTTTTCCGATGCTTATAGAGGCAAAAATTGAGTAATCGAACCAAATTATCACCAGTTAGTAACATCGTAGAGAAAAGAAAAAGGAAGATAGGAAAAAAAAATGTGATGTACCAGCAGACTGAAAAGAAAGCCAGCTCCTGACTACTTGGAACCCTCTGGTGTCTCAAGTCACATGAAATCAGCAAACATATTGTGAAAAACGAGGTTCACCTTTTTGATTTAATTTTAAAAGCTTAATAAAACCAATTAGGAGACAGAAATAAAACAAAGGGTTAAAATGGCTGGGTGCTTGGCATTCAGCCATGAGCACACCTTACTAACAAAGGGTTGTTCCTTAAAAGCACTAATCTGTTGCATATTCATAGATGCCTATGCATGATTCAGATCTTCCTCTTAAGTTTAGATGTTCTTTTGCTTACTTTCAACCCTCCCCCTCCAGCAGATCAATCTTCTTGTGACACCATTTAGTTTCACACTCCCCAATAACAGAAGTTCAATAAATTCCTCTCTTGGAGCTCTGGTCACTGCTGTCTTCATCTGGATAAGATAGTCTAGGAATGCAGGGTGTTATAAATACCACAATCGGGTTGGTCAATCAATAAGGCAATTTATTAATTCTTTGATAAGGGATGAGCAAGCAGCGCTGGGGACGCAGGGAGTCTGCACTCTGCCAACACAACCGTCCTACTCCAGGTCACTGCCTCTTTTTTAGGCAGTTTTTTGTTGGGCTGTGTCATTCTTACTGTGCTGGGGGTACAAGTCTGAGCAAACCCAAGCAGCAGTAGCTACAAGCCCCCAACAGGCCTGGACATGGCTCAAATATGTTGTCAGGTCACATTCCTAGCAAGCAGGTAACAGTAGTAACAAGTTTCTTTATGTTCGCACAAGTCCGCGTTTTCCTTATACATAAAGCGGATAAAATTCATAATTATAGTGGCAAGAAAAAAAATACATAACAGTAAAAGCTAGCATTCACAGCAAAGTGATTTAAACAGATATACTGAAATCATATTATCATTTGTCTTATGTCCATGTTTTACTTTAAATTCAGTATTCTTGTTTATACTGATCCCATGGTGTGTTTCCATAATGACACGAATCACTATGTAACATCTCACAAGGAGTTTTCTGATTATCTTTTCATTCTCTGGGTTATATGAACAAAAGCAGTCTTTATTTTAATACCATGCTATAGTCTAAAAAATATATATATGTATCGCACTACTATTTCTAAGTTTTCTTATTAGCAGAAATAAAAGAATCTATATTAATACAGCAAAGTTTTTCAACATTATACATATAGCATTCAATTTAATATTTGCAAAAGGCCAATAATATAATATGTACTTATAACAATACTATTTTCCTGAAAAATATGGCATTTCTTTTATGCCTTTTTTTGGTGTATTTTCACCTAACAAGCCTCAAAGACAAGAATGCTGCGAAAAGCCAAATTGGGAAAAGAACCCCAAAACCTAGAAAGAACCTATCAGGCTTTCCAGCTTCCCTTGATGATAAAATGCCCAAGGGATAATAGTCTTTAGCTGTTTTCAGTCGTGATTTACCATGATTAATGCTCCTCTCTACATCTTCCCTCACACACATAACTACCACCTCCATTTTGGACAAAATACCTTAATTTTGTACCAAGGCTCTCTCAAAAGACTGAAAACCTGCTGCCAAAGCTGCTCTTGGGGGAAAGTGCTATGCTCCAGGGCATCCAGCAGGAATGCCTCCTCAGCTGTGCCGGGCGGGCATGCAGCCCCTCGTGAGGGGACCAAAGGCAGGTGAGGCAGCCATCTCTGCTAAGGGAAGAGCCTGAGACGTATGGGGCGAAATGCCCTCTTTGGGCCCGGTTTGCCACCTTCATCCATCCCGGAGGAGTCTGTCGCTGTGCCCAGCTAGGAGACAGGCAGAAAGTGCTAGAGGAGCCCTCGGACAGGGCCGGAGCCGGGAACAGGCCCACAGCCGGGAAAGGCAAAGGCAGAGACAGATCCAGACACTTCCACTCCGCTCTGAGCAGAAGGAAATGAAAGTATCCTGGCTCCACCCCTCTTCCGCTGAAGTGATGTCACCGTGAGCACTTCCTGATTGGCTCGGCGGGAGTAGGTGACCTCGCGGTGTGACGTCAGCGTGTCGTCGGGGAGGCAAGGTGGAGGGTAGGTAGACAACATGGCCTCTCCTGGTTGAGGGGCTGGGGGTGGTGTTACGGTGCGCGTTTCGTACCGGCTGGTGGTGGGCAGTGACCGCGAGGACAGCCGGAACCTCCAGGTGCCGCGCAGGTAACGAGCGGGCCGGTAGGAAATGGGAATGCAGATGCTGGTCTGGGTGAGGGGCGCAGCCGGCCGCTCCTCGGGCCCTCCGCCCCGCTGCTGGGTTAAACGTCGCTGTCGCTTCTCCTTGTCCGGGGCGAGGGACCACTCCCTCACCGTGATTCAGCTGATGTGATATGCCAGCGGGGCAGCTGCAGGGCCGCTGGCCTCTCGGGGCCGGAGTTCGCATGTTTAGGGGCTGCTCCCCCGGCTGTGGAGGGGAGCGAGCCTGTGAGCACTTCGTTACTGCATGGCCTTGCTCCGCCTTCAGGGTATCTCGCTATTGCTTTTGAAGGTATCCTTTAATGGAGGTGCTATACTAGCTATGGGGAAGGGAATGAGACAGAGATGGTATGTGTGGTAACAACATATCAAAGTTGGACCGATGTCTTCAAGGCTGTGTGCCAGGATGGTGTTATGTTGTAGTACCTCAACTGTATTGACTTCAGATTTTTGTACATGCAGAGCTGTGATTCAAAAGTGTCAGTGATACTTTAGATCGCCATTGCAATTGGGTGATTTAAACTTTTTAGACTGTCCTGGTTTCAGCTGAGATAGAATTAATTTTCTTCTCAAGTAGTTGTTACAGTGCTGTGTTTTGGATTCAGTATGGGAATAATGCTGATAACACACTGACATTTTGGTTGTTGCTAAATGGTGCTTACCCTGAGTCAAGGGCTTTTCAGTGTCTCAGGCTCTGCCAGTGGGCGGGTGCACAAGGAGCTGGGAGGGAGCATGGCCAAGACAGCTGATCTGAACTGGCCAAAGGGATATTCCATTCCATAGATTGTCATGCCCAGTATATAAACTGGGGGAGTTGGCTGGGAGCCACCAATTGCTGCTCGAGGACTGGCCGGACATGGGTCAGTGAGTGGTGAGTAATTGAACTGTGCAGTACTTGTTTCTCTTCGGTTTTATTCCCCTTTCTCTTTTTCATCATCATTATTATAATACTTGAAACTTCAAAGGGGAAACCAAGGAAATCTTATGTATAAGATATGTGAATAAATAAATGTTAGTTTTTCTCTAGTGAATTAAATTTCATTTTTCAGACTATTGTAAGAGTACACTGATTAGGTGGGAGACTTACTGTATAGTTTATGTTGATGGATAAAAAATAATGATAAAAAAATAATCAAAACCACGTGGAAGAGTTCCATCTCCATTGTTTACATGGTGTTTTGCAGTCCCTGGTACTTATCCTGGAGACAAAAATCTCAAACAGAATAAGAGTCAGGTTTCTGGACCAATCCAGCATCTAATTCTGTCACACTGGCAGCCAGAGCTGTTTTGGCTGGTGCTGGTTGGTGGCAAAAGTGCTATAATGCCACAGAAGTTATCATCTTAGTCATTCTCCTTTTAAATTGTATAAGCTTATGATTTTGTGTTGTTTCCACAAACTTTAGGGATTGATAATTCAGGACGTTCGATATTGTTGTCAATTTCCAGTCTATATCATAAGTTTTTGACATCAACCTGTTCTCATATTTTACACTTGGTGCTGAGTTGAATATTTTGATAAATTAATCTGTGAGAAATTTAGTTTTACTTATTAGGCAAAACTGCTATCCAGCCTTCTCTGGCATTTTGTTTCTAACATCATAACTCCCAGTCTTTTCAATCATAAATTCCAAAGTTTCAGCTGTCATTTTACAAGGATGCCTAAAGGCATGACTATCTATTTAAAATTGATCTGTGCAATTGAGATCAATGTCAGTGTAAAGAAGGTCTAATGGAGCTGTAATTGAAAAGCTCTGAAAGAGGTTTTTGAAAATGATTATTTGAAGAAAAGGTAAAGAAGGGTGAGCTCACAGTTATTATGTATTAACTACTTAGGTAGGTAATCCTCTCTGATATACAAGTGCATTGCTTCATGCTTTGACCCCATGACTTGGTTTGAATAACCGCATGTTCTGTGTCCCTAATGACCTTTTGCAGTCGATATAGTCTTGTATGAGGTCTCCTAAGAGAAACTGATCATTGGGATTTTTCCCTCTCTTAAATGATCAGATTTATTCCAAATCCTTGCTTGCATAGGGAAGGCATTTTCTTTAATGTTAAGAAATACTATCTTTCCTGTGGTTGGGAAATTTTGAAAGAACAGCTTCTGTGTCCAGACTCAATAATGGTGGGGAGGGGTTGTGTTTGTTCTCCATTCTTTGTAAGGCTACAAGGTCTTTTTTGAATCCTTCAAGCTTGCAATGTAGTTGAAACACGGAAGTATTTAAAAGGGGAAGCAGAATATAATTTCTCTGGTTTAAATATTTTCTGGAAGGGAAAGCAGATTGGTTCAAAATGCCAATGTTGCGTTAGTATAGTAGCGTTACAGTTTTTAACTAACTGAGTCAAAATGGGAATTCTGAGCTTATGTTTTCTCAACTGCATTTTGTGTTGGAAATTCTTACACCAGAGTAACATTTTAAGTGGGCATATCAGAAGAACATGAGTCCTATACAAGAATCAGTCAGTTCTTCAGCTGGTCTGAATATACTTAAGCTACTTAGCTATTGGTAGGTGTTTTCATGGAAGCTAGTAAAGAGTTGTGAGCTCCAAGTTAGTCTGGTTTATGTTGCTGAAGATCAGCATTCATGATAACTATCTACTAGATTATGTGAAAGATTTGATTTAAGCCCTTTCCTAATGTATATGTTTGTGCTTGCACCATTTGATATCTCTAGGCTAGCAGCAGATGAAGTCATGACTGAAATGACTGGTGAAGTTTGTTCCCTGAGTTTGTGAGATTGGATTTCTAAGAGTATGCGTATGACCAGTTATGTTAAGTGTTAGCAGCATGCTTTATATAGACATAGAGATTGTGCTTTTTGTTTAACTTGATTTGTTTCATCAATTCAGAACTCTAAATTAAAACTAGATTCCTAGCTTATAAACACTCTGTAAATTGTTAAAGCATTGTTAAATATTTGACTCATTCATAGTAGTATGAAATCTTATGCTAATTAAGTTGAAGTAGCTACATTTGTTCATAATTACTAGAGGCTTTCCACCTGATTATTTTAAGCTCTCAGAACTGGTAGGCATTTGCTATTCAAGACTTAAGATATAGGAAAATAGTAGTTAAAAGCAGTTGCTCTGCTCATCAAATTTAGGACTTGTTTCATTACTGCATTGTGAGATTATTATAGCCCTCACTAGTGGTACGACTGATAGATCATATTTTCTTCCCTTTTTTTCCCCTAGATTGTAGAAATTGCACAGCATATTTGTATTTTCTGGCATCGTTTATCATGTAAATGACTGACTTGCTGCTATTGTATTTCAAGGAGGGGGAAATGGTCTAGTTTACCATGCTGTCTTGATTTCAGCTGGGATAGAATTCTTTTTTTCTTAGTAGCTGGTACAGTGCTGTGCTTTGGATTCAGTATGGAAATAATGCTGATAACACACTCATGTTCTGGCTGTTGCTGAGCAGGGCTTACCCTGAGTCAAAGGCTTTTCAGTGTCTCATGCTCTGCCACGGTGGAGCTGCGTGAAGAGCTGACAGGGAGCACAGCTGGGACAGCTGATCTGAACTGGCCAAGGGGATGTTCCATTCCTTAAAATGCCATGCCCAGTATATAAACTGGGAAAATCTATTGGGTTTGCATGGCCAAGCTTTGGTAGTGGGGGGGTTGCAGGGGTGGCTTCTGTGAGAATCTGCCAGAAGCTTACTCCATGTCCAACAGAACCATTACCTGGAGGCTCCAAAGACAGATGTGCCACTGGTCAAGGCTGGGCCGATTAGAAATGGTGGTAAGGCCTCTGGGATAACATGTTTAAGAAAGAAAAAGTGATTGCACAGTTGTAATTGCAGACAAAGAAGAGTGGAGTGAGAACGTGAGAGGAACAACTCTTCAGACACCAAGGTCAGTGGAGAAGAAGGGGCAGAAGCTGCTCCGGGTGCCAGCTGGGATTCCTCTGCAGCCCATGGTGAAGCAGCTGTGCCCCTGCAGCCCATGGAGATCCATGGGGATGCAGAGATCCACCTGCAGCCCATGGAGGAGACCCATGCTAGAGTAGAGGGATGCCTGAGAGAAGGCTGTGACCCTGTGGGAGGCCTGTGGAGAGAGGGGCCCATGGTGGAGCAGCCTGACCTTGAAGGATTGCACCCCATGGAAGAGTGATCTATGCTGCAACAGTTTGGGGGAGGCTGATGCCCGTGGGATGAGCTCATGTTGGAGAAGTTTGCAGAGAACTGTCTCCCATGGGAGGGACCCCACAGTGGAGCAGACAAATGACTCATCTCCCTGAGCAGTGGGAGAAACCACGGGTGATGAACTGACCATAACCCCCATTCCCTGTCTCCCTGTGCTGCTTGGGGAGGAGGTAGAGCTGGGAAGGAGGGAGGGATGGGGGAAAGGTGTTTTTAAGAGTTTATTTTACTTTTCAACATCCTGTTCTGATTTTGTTAGCAATAAATTCAATTATTATCTCTAATTAGGGCCTGTTTTACCCATGATGGTATTTGGGGATCTCCTGGCCCTTATCTCAAATCATGAACCCTGCATTATATTTTCTCTCCCCTGTCCCAGTGTGGAGGAGAGTGGAAGAGCAGCTTTGATGGGTGCCTGGCATCCAGCCAGGGTCAACTCACTACAGGGATTTACCCAAAAGGGGGCCAATTGATGTTTGGGGATAGGCTGTGTATCAGTCAGTGGGTAGAAAGCAATTGTGCATCAGTCGTTTTTCTTCAGGTTTATCTTTCACTTTCCTCCTCCTTTTTTATTAATATTATTATAATTTTAAACTTTACTTTGTTTCAGTTATTAAACTGTTCTTATCTCAACTTATGATTTTTACTTTGTTATCTAATTCCCCTCCCTTTCCCACTAGGGTGGGGTGGAATTGAGCAAGCAGCTGTGTGGTACTCTTGTTGCCAGTTGGGGTTAAACCATGACACCCTTTTATTGGTGATGATGTAGCTTCTACATTAGTGAAGGTGATCTTGAGGCCAGAAAAAGATGTAAGCTCATTTTTCTTTTCTGCTTATCTGTTTAGATGATCTTTAAGTAACTTGGGTAGTAGTCAATAGTAGGAACTACACTAAAACGACATCTGTTCTTGGAGTTGACAGAACCTGTTTATCTCCTTATATGTTGTATTTGGAAGTCAGGCCAGCCTTAGATGGTAGTTGCAGATACTTTTCTCTTGTGACAGAGCTCTCTTTTTGGAAAGGGTCCATTTTGAAAAGGTCACCCATTTGCTGCAACAGTTAAATGAGAATTTAGAATAGGTGCATCTTCTAGACTCTTGTTTGATGTATCCGTCTCTGGCCAAAGAAAAAGCTTGCACTGATCTGCCTTGATGTCTTGGGTTGCAACACAAGATGTAACCAAAAGTATGTATTCTATTACCATCTGTTAAAACCAGGTGGGGCAGTGTTCTTTCTCTCTTTCATGACCCATCCCTCATCACTCCAGAGGGATATCTTCTGTTATCAGGCTGGCTGTTAAAACCAAGAGTGGCAGTGTTCTTTATCTCTTCCACACCTCATCCTCCCTCCAGGTGGATATCTTCTGTTCATGGGCCATTGAGTCAGTCACTGCATGGCTGATAAAATTACATCATCCCATTGTNGTTTGTTTGGTTGGTTTTTTTGCACAACTGCACTTTTATTTTAATTTTCCTAGTAAAGAACTGTTATTCCTATTCCCATATCTTTGCCTGAGAGCCCCTTGATTTCAAGATTATAGTAATTCGGAGCGGGGAGGGTTTACATTTTTCCACTTCAAGGGAGGTTTCTGCCTTCCTTAGCAGATACCTGTCTTTTCAAACCAAGATGCTTTACACCAAGCTGTCTATAAATAATTTTTGATTTTCTTATGTTCTTGCCTGTGAAACTTGTAGTTCTAGAGGCTTGTGTGGTATAAAAGCTTCAGCTTCATTGGAAAATTATATGGCTGGTAAGTCATTCAGTAATTGAAAATCTGGTGCATTAGTGTACTGTGTTTTCTCACCCTTATAGCGTTTTCCCTTATTTTTGGGTGAAATGTATGGCAAATTAACTTATGTCCCAAATATACCGTCAGGATCTTGAAGTCGGAATAGAGCTGTCTATTGTCAGTTAAGAGCCTTAAATCCTTAACCAGCCCAAATACTATGTGCTTCTAGCAAGTGCAGTGTCTTTAATCACAGAATTACAGAATATACTGAATTGGAAGGGACCCAAAAGGATCACCGAATCCAACTCCCAGCCCTGCACAGGACCATCCCTGAGAGTCACACCCTGTGCCTGAGAGTATTGTCCAAACACTTCTTGAAGTTTGTCAGGCTTGGTGCTGTGACCACTTCCCTGGGGATCCTGTTATAGTGCTCAACCACCCTCTGAGTCAAGAACCTTTTTCTAATATCCAACCTGAACATCCCCTGTAAACTTCAGGCCATTCCCTTGGGTCCTGTCACTGGGTACCAGAGAGAAGAGATCAGTGTTTGCCCTCCTCTTCCCCTAACAAGCAAGTTGTAGACTGCAATGACGTGTCCCCTCAGCCACTCATCGTATGTCTTCCTCTCAAGGCCCTTCACCATCTTCACAGCCCTCCTTTGGATGGTCTCTAATAGTTTAATACCTTTCTTATATTGTAGTGGCCAAAACTGCTCATGATATTCAAGGTGAGGCCACACCAGTGCAGAGCAATCACCTCCCTCGAACAGCTGGTGATGCTGTGCCTGATGCACCCCAAGGACAAGGTTGCCCCTCCTGGCTGCCAGGGTACTGCTGACTCATATTCAACTTGCCATCGACCAGGATCCCCGAGTCCCTTTCCATGGCACTGTTTTCCAGCATCTCATTCCCCAGTCTGTCCATACATCCAGGGTTGTCTCATACCAGGTGCAGAATCCAGCACTCTCCCTTGTTGATCTTCATATAGTTTGCAATTTTCCAGCTCTCTAATTTGTCATGGTCTCTCTGCAGGGCCTCCCTGCCTTTGAGGGAGTCAACAGCTCCCCCCAGTTTTGTGTTGTCTGCAAACTTGCTTAGTAACCCTTCCAGTCCTGTGTCCAAGTCAGTTATGAAGATGTTGAAGAGCACAGGGCCTAAAATAGAGCCCTGTGGAACCCCACTAGTGACAGGTCACCAGTCTGATGTCACCCCATTCACTAAAACCCTTTGTGCCTGACCTGTGAACCAGTTGCTCACCCATCACATTGTGTGTTTATTCAGCTGTGTGCTGGACAGTTTGTCCAGAAGGATCCTGTGAGAGACAGTATGACCAGAGTAGGACATGACATGAAGATAACTGCATAGCTACAGGTGTATAGTGTTAATGTAATGAATCCATATGGAACAAAAGAGTGAGAGATTCCATACTTCTCTGAGAGTGTATGGAAGGGCTGCCTTCTGCTTTAACTTCCCATTGACTGATATGTACTGAAGCAGAAGGTCTAGTTGCCCATTATGTCATGCTAAGCAATGGCACAATTTGAAGAATCAATTTCTCCTAATGTTTGTCACTGCTAGGAAGATGCTATCCAACATCTGCATGTAAAGTCCTATATATGGATGTTATTGCTATTGCTAGAGTGTTGTCTTGTAATCCAGTAATGTGATCTGTGCGCACACCTACTGTTCAGTGGCTCTTTTCTCCATGTATTTCCTACTCATGTATTCTGGAAATGTTTTTAAAAGTGCTGTTTTATTGATTCCTGTCCTTCTGCTCCTCAGTCATTGCACTGGAAATAACTGAATTAGTTTGAGGTTATGGACTGTCATTCAAATTTAGATCTCTTGTTACACTTGCTTGGATTTTTGATCCATGGAGTGTGTATGCCACAGAGATCTCATCCCTTCCTCCCTCCAGTGTTGTCAGTGTAACCCCTACTCTGCATTTGGTTAAATGTAAGGTGACCACTTATATCCCGTAAGATGAAGACATGTCATTAAATGTTTTAACCAGCAAATACTGAAAATTGAATGGAAACTTCCTACCAGTGTTTGCTTCAAGGAGGCTCTGGTTTGTTCTTGTTGATCTTAACATAGACCAAGAACCTTAATGTACTTTATCTTCTGGATTGCAGTAGATATATTTAAAACTTTTTTTCTGTTAAGACTGGTCATCGTGATGTTTGCTTTTTTTTCTGCAGGTGGTGTAGTTGTAATGTGTCAAATATAGTTGTACAATGACTTTATCCAGAGAGCTATTCAGTGGCTCAATATCACTGTGCATTAAGAAAGGGGAGTATCTCCATGCAGATGACTGTGCTTGTTTGAAGAATTATTAGAGGTACAAAGCAGAAGCAGTTGCTGCAGATTTTGGGGTGATGTCATCAATTTGGAGATTGCAGTAAATGAAAACAGAATCCATTTTGTACTGTAGTAGACTCTGATCAGCTTTTTACTGTCAGTCTCAGAGCCTTTAATTGTGTAGCAATAATGGAATGCTTACATAGGTGGAAAGCTTTGATACAACCTTGACTTGTTTTATCTTAGCAACAGGCACTGTGTACTTCTGGTTTTGTATATACTGCAAACAGAATTTTTAAGTGTTGCACACGGTAACACTAGAACAGGCTGCCAGCCACATTTCATCACCTTCTTTCCAAAAAACTTTTAGTTAAAATAATGTCTTGCAACTAATCAGATTTGATAGGCTATTCAGGGACCACTGTTACGAGCATCTTGTTGCTCTGTCTTGCACTATATACAGAATGCTGATGTTTTAGCCTTTCGCTTGCACTGAAACAAGTACTTATAGTAAAAACTTAAACCACTGTCTAAATCTGAAATACCTGTAGTGCATTAGAAATCAATCACTTGAATCAAACTGCTTTTCACTGTTTTTCAGTGTACAATCAGTAATAGTTAATGAATGTAATATAGGCAGCAAAAATTAATCTCTTTAAAGTTGGGGTTTTTTGGGTGTTTTTGTAGTTTTCAGAGTGAATGGTGCATCCTCAGTTGTGCATTCTTAAGCTACATGATGTGTATTAGCAGGCAAAATGGAAATTGCAAGATTTTTTCCTCTGAAAATCACAGATGTGCTACATTGATTATAGTTGATAACTTGAGACATTTTGATTTCCTCTGACCCATAATAAATACTTTCCTCAGAAGGTGGAAGTTACTTCAGAAAATTCATGTGTTCTGAAATCTAGACACACTTGCACCCCAAAATGAAGGATATAGCAACAAAAGACCAATTCTTCTTGACAAATAGTTAAATTGGCTTGAGTTATCACTGAGAAAGCTGTTTCAGGTACCATTAGCAATAGGATGCTTCCAATTGGACCAGTCAGAGCTCTTTCAGAAGGAAAGGAACCTAGATATAAACTTTAGAGAAAACACCAGTAGAAGGAACATCAAAATAAAATGATAATTGAAAAACACCCCAACTTCCTAGCAGCTTCTCATGGTAGTAAATTTTTTTCCTCATCTATTGATGAGACTCTCCCTTTGGTATTGCTTGCCTGGACCAAGTTGCTCTTCCCTATGTTCTCCTTCTTGTCTGGCAGCACAATAGTCATTCAGGTTTAAGTGCTGGCATATCAGGTTGGCCGTCTTGGTTACCTTTGTTGTCCCTTCAAGCCTTTCCAACTTGTCATCTGTTTCTTTGTGCCAGTTGTTTCTGTCATCAATTTTGTTTTGTCTCTTCTCTGTTTCTGCATCTGTATTGTTTTGTGGTTGTTTCCCTGTATGTGTCCCTGTCCTGGTTTAGGACAAATTTGAGAGGAAACCTCCAAATGGGGTCTCTCCAGGAAAAAAAAAAGATTCAAGCTGCCCCTCCCCCAACTGGTTCGGGAAAAAGATCTCTTTGAAGGAAAGTGGAAAAAACTGTTTAATTAACAAGCAAAATATCCACAAGCATGAAAATGGAATAATATTAAACAATGAAACCTCTTGCTGCTCAAAGAGATGGCAAATCCAGGAAAGTCCTTGCCGTGAGGTGCAGCTCCGCTCACTCAGTCTCTTGTCAGTCTCTCTGGCGCCGGAGAGTGCTGAGGCCCAGGCCCCAGTGGGCCACAGGCATGAGCTCTTGGGGTGTTCTGGGTTTTCATTCCAGAGCAGGTTTTGAATAGATCCAAGGAAAAAAAGGAAAACCACAGTCCAGGGAACTTCCCTGCCTCAGCTAGCTAAAACTAACTAAAAGCAAAGAAGAGCTCTGTCCTGCTGTCTGTCCGTACTGCAGACAACAACAGTCCAGAGAGAGCTGTGGGGGAGTGAGAGCTGTTTCTGAAAACAAACTGCACGCTTCTTCTTTCCCCTCTTCGCTTTCAGAACCAGTCTTAAAGGTGCAGAACTTAATATGTAACATAAACAGAACACACAATTGGGGATATAGGCATCATAAAGTCACCCCAGCACAGTCCCCCTCCTCTCATTCTATCATCATCATCGCTCTGAGATCCTCTGCTCTCATCTTGGGCTCTACTGTGCTGTGTTCCTCTGTCTGGTTTTAAAAATTTTGCCCTGTTGACTCAGTGTTAAGTGGGAAGGGGGGTTGCCTTTGTGGCTGCTGACATTTAAGTTGCTTATAACTTTAGGCACTTGTAGTCCTGATCTCCTCTTCAGAGAATTAGCCAGAACCAAGAATGAAAGAATGAGGTTAAGAATGTCTAAATTTATAGAAGTGAGCTTGTAGGTGGCTGTAAGAAAACCTTGTTTCCCTAGACCAGTAAAGGTGTTTTATGTTCTTTGTCAACTTAAAGCATGCAGTAAAAACATCAGACCAAAATTTGTTCCCCTATGTGCCATTCCCACAGATGCCTTTCAGCATCCTGTTCTGGACTTTGTTCTCCAAAGGCAACAATGATAGGGCTGCAGTCTTCCATTAACTCGTTTGGAGTAAGGCTTTAGAAGCAAGTCCTTTAAATTTCTAAAAGAGCAGTAACAAATGTAAACAAACCTTTGTTGCACAGCATAGCAGCTTTGGCTAAAGCAAATATACTTCAGACCCAGAAGCATAGTAGCAACATCAGTAACTTTCTAACTGGCTTCAAATCTGTGGTTTTTTTTCTTTCCCCCTCCAAGCCAGCAAGAGAGAGCAACAGCAAGATGCTTGGAATAGTGATCCCCGAATAGCCTTGTCATTAGTGGACACAAAATAGAAGAGTAGATTCAAATTACAACAGTGAGGTTTGACCTTAATGAGGTAGAAAAGTTTTTATTTTGGGGTTTGTAACTTTTTCTATAAGGTAATTTGATACAGGTTAACATGATTGGTTAAAGGAACCACTTCTTTGGTCTCATTGGTGGAACAAGAGAAAAACACATTTAGAACATTTATGTGACATTGTTTTGAGAACTAAAACTTATTTACAAAAAAGTCTTTGAAAGAGTAAGTTTCTCAAAAGACTTTCCCTTGGGAACAGATCAGCCACTGACAGGCTGAAAATTCTCTCAGGTTCAGAAAATCATGTCCACATAGCCTATCAAATCTGATTAGTTGCAAGACACTATTTTAACTAAAAGTTTTTTGGAAAGAAGGTGATGAAATGTGGCTGGCAGCCTGTTCTAGTGTTACTGTATGCAGTTTAACAATTCTGACAGTGCCTTCTGCAGTAATGGTATCTTAATAAGTGCACACTCAGTGCATCAGGAAGAGCTATTGTGATATAAACTCAAATTATACCTGAATCCACAGTGTGACTGCCTCTCTGGAAATGTTGCATTTCATTAGTTTGCTATTGATATGCCTTAGCTAGTTCTGTAGTTAAAATAAGATGTTGCATATGGCAGAGGAATATTTTTTTCCACTGTGCCTTAAACTTAACACAGGTGCTTGATCTGCACTAGGATTTTACTACAAGATTGCCAACAAAAGCAAGATATTTTTTGTTTATGTAGGATATTTTGACACTGAGGATGCTTTATGCAGCTCCAGATTGATATACTACTGAAAACCTCCCTGGATGCTAGATGTGCACATCTTAAACTTTGCAGGATTTTTATGCATTGCTACTTGTGTCCCTAGAGTAAATTGATTTTGTCATGGAAACTTAATCTTCTGTTGCCCAAGATCAGTGTGTGAGATGGTAAACTTAATATGTCCTTGCAATGGCCAACTGGAGAGGGGTTGTAAATTACCATTCTAAAAATTATATCTTTGAATTTTCTTTTCAATGTACTTTATGTAGGTACAGTCTGGAGTAAGCTGCTTCTGGTAAATGAGGTAGACAGCATAAACCCTATTGCCTGTAGATAACTGGTTCTGCATTGAAAAGACTTCCTTGTCAATTGAGTTGCCAAAGTGAGTAGATTACTTTAATAAAAAATTGTAAATTCTTTAGAAAAGTAGCACTTGCTTTTCAGTCTGAGGTAATAACTAGAAGAAAGACAAAGTTGGAGAAATTAAAGAAAGTGTGTAGAGGCCTTCTCCCAAGTTCAACTCTGCTATAATAGTAGTGAATGATGGGCTGCCATAGTACATGCTTACAGACATTGCCTCACAGTCTCCAGTGACATACAGAAGACCGGTTGTGGACATGATTTTCTGAGCCTGAGAGAGTTTTTCAGCCTGACAGTGGCTGATCTGTTCCCAGGGGAAATCTTTTGGGAAATTTCTCTTTCAAGGACTGCTTTTTGTAAATAGGTTTTGGTTCTCAAAACAATGTCACACAGATATTCTGAATGTGTTTTTCTCTTGTTCCACCAATGGGACCACAGAGGTGGTTCCTTTGACCAATCATGTTGACCTGTATCGAAACACCTTATAAAAAGGGTTGCAAAACCCCGGAAATAAAGGCTTCCTGCCTCATCTGGGATCAAACCTTGCTGTTGTGATTTGAATCCACACTTCTATTTTGTGTCCTCTAGCGACAACCGGTGAGGTACTTGGAGTCTGTATGATTTCACATGTGGCCTGGCTTTTTGATAATAACGAATCAAGTTGACATCTTAAATGCTACTCTCATACAGAGGAACTAGCAGTGTAGCAGGCTTGTCTGACAGTGTGGTCTGTGTCTGAAAGGTGCAGCCTATTTCATGTGTAGGTAGTATTCAAGGCATTCAGAGTGCTGTAGTCTGCAGTCTGATCTTTCCCTCTGTCTTGGTTTGAAAAGACAGGTATCTGCTAAGGAAGGCAGAAACCTCCCTTGAAGTGGAAAAATGTAAACCCTCCCCGCTCCGAATTACTATAATCTTGAAATCAAGGGGCTCTCAGGCAAAGATATGGGAATAGGAATAACAGTTCTTTACTAGGAAAATTAAAATAAAAGTGCAGTTGTGCAAAAAAACCAACCAAACAAACCACTGACAGAGTCAGAATACAACCTGATACCCCATTGGTCAGGGCGTTGGTAGCAGTCCGATTAAATGGTGGCTGCAGTCCTCCTGCAGTGACAAATGTGGTTCTGCTGAAGCAATGATCCTGTAGAAGGGTGTCGTTTTCCTCTGAAGGTCCAGTGGTGGTGTAGATGGGTCTGGTCTTCTTCTGGGAATCCAGTGGAGAAAGGATGCCTGTGGTGTTCCAAGTCTCCGACTATATGCAGGTAGGAATGTTTGGCTCCTCCCCCTGGGTGGAGCATCTCACAATGGGATGATGTAATTTTATCAGTCATGCAGTGACTGACTCAATGGCCCATGAACAGAAGATATCCACCTGGAGGGAGGATGAGGTGTGGAAGAGATAAAGAACACTGCCACTCTTGGTTTTAACAGCCGGCCTGATAACAGAAGATATCCCTCTGGAGTGATGAGGGATGGGTCATGAAAGAGAGAAAGAACACTGCCCCACCTGGTTTTAACAGATGGTAATAGAATACATACTTTTGGTTACATCTTGTGTTGCAACCCTCTGTGGTACTGGGACTAATAAAGCCCATTCATCTCTAGTTGTTTACACGCAACTGTACTGCATTGTCTTGTGGCTTTGCCCTTAACATCCTTCCTGAGGTGGCAGGCTCAGCACTGTTTCACCACCTTTTTCCTCTGCCTTTGAAACTGCAGTGTTTCATTTTCTTCTGGGAAGCAGTTGCTGGCTAGTGCTAAAACCAGTTCTCTGGTTTTAGTGGACTGGTTTTGGACATAATGCCAATGTTCACAGTTGGTGAGCTGTGCTGAGAGGAACCTGACAAATGTCCAGCAGAATGACATTTTTATGTTCAAAGTACACCTGAAGTTGCCCAGCATGACTCACTTGCCCATGGCCCAGCATCTACTCACTGTGTTTCACAGTCTGGTTGCACCCATGTAATCTTCATCCAGCTTTGGCTTTAGCTGTATGTTCAAATTCCATTAGCCAATATGGTTGTTTCACCTATTGATTTCAACAAAATGTTGAAAGGGACTTGAGCACAGCAAAAGGGGCTTTCCTAAAGTACTTGAAACTGGTTCTTCCTGCCCCCAGATGTGTCAGCAGCTATCAGGAGGAATAGCTAAGATGTCTGTATAATCCTCACCTTATGACATTTGCAGTTAGAATCAGCAATGGAAACAGTGAGGCTGAGAGTAAGATCTTGATAGGGGAATGATTGGTGTAAATGTTAGATCTGCTCCACATTGTGCTTTGAGTACTGTCTGCTGCTGGTGGGGTGTACCAGATAACTTCATGTTTTTGAAGAATAGCTGTTGGGCATTTCATAAAGCTGGAGGGCTTCAGAAACAAAGGGCAACTCTGATTCTTTGTTATGTATAATGCTACAAGGAGGACTTGAAAAATAATTTATTTGATGAATTATGCTGTGGTATCTTAAGAAACGTATTGTGATGCATTTCTAATCTAGCAAAAGAACCAATTATGTTATTAAACACACCATGAGCATCCTGGAGCAGCTCTTTTTCAGGACAGGCTGGCTCTGTTAAAAGCTGGCTAGGTTCTTCTGTATTTAACATCTTGACCATGTAGGATTTGCATCCAAATTTTAAGTTCCTGATAAAATTCTGTGGCTAGTGAATGAGGCCTCTTGTTAGCATTTTTTTCTTGTGTGTATCCAAAAATATCTTCCTAGTGGTACCATTTATTGTATACGTGTATTCTGCATTATCCAGTGTGTCTAGACAAGTGCCATGCTGGCTGACTGCATACCCAGTATGATAGTATCCCTTTTTAGAGCAGTGAGGATTAAACTGAAGAGGATAAGTGTGGTATTTCCAGTAAGAAGGGCTAGTCTTAATGCTAGGGGAGGCAGAGTGTGCTCTATGGTGCTGGGACAGAGAGGCCTCTGAGCACTGTGATCTGGAAAACTGCCTTTCTGATCAACCTGGCTGCTTCTTGGCTCTGTTTTGTCCTTTCTTCTTCATTTTGCCAGTTAGATTGTTAGACCCTGGGCTAAGTTATTTGTCTGCTTAATCAATTCTCCGAGCTATAAAATATTTTTTTTTAATCTGTCTTGGGAACAGGATAAACAGCGTCTGCAACATGTCCCTTAATCTAGAGATAAGACAGTGTAGAACTGCATAGTCATATGCTGTACTACATGTTGTTAAAGCTGTTTTAAAATGTTTTTCAGGTTCTAAATGGCTTCTAAGAAGTTGGGATCTGATTCTCATGGTAAGTGAAATTTGGTATCCCTGTCTCTTCAATAGGATGAATCCTACTATTGCTGCTGACTCATGTCCCAGCCTAGACAGTCCATAGAGACTAATCTGTTTAGCCTCCGAATAGTTTTTTTTAGAAATTAAGTACCTTGCCTTCCTTCTTGCATAGGTACTTGCTGATGCCATACCCATTCTCTGGTTAAACTGAAATTCAACCTGTGACTGTTTCCTACTTGTTCATGACAGAATAATACCTTCCCCTTCCCCCCACTTCCCTCTTCAAAATCAAAGCTGAACTGCAGTTGTGATACTGATTTGATGTTTGCTGAAGTGGACACTATATTTCTAGCTTCTTTCTATGGAAGTCACGTGAACAGCTGGATTGAAAGTGAAGCTTTTAATATATCATAGAACTATGCTTGCTTTTTGCTCAGCAGTGAATTTTTTTCCTAAATTGGACTAATCTGGTTCAGTAGGCAAGTGAAGAGAATATCTTCTGTATTTGAGATGCATAGTGTCATGTAGCTGATTGGTATAATAAAAATTATTTGCTTGTATATGTGCTTATCTCTTAAGGATTAATATTTCTGTGGAACATTAAAGTCCAGTTTGTTGTATGTCATGTATCTTCAAATCAGCAATCATTCAGTGCATTACTGGGGATTTCATGTGAAATTTCTAACATAATTTTTCATGCTATAGAAACTTCTGCTTTTAGGAACTCAACATTGATCTTTCTGGACAATCTTTCTGATAAGAGGGTCCTGGGGAATTCCATTTTTCTTTCAGCTTTTTATTCAGTCTTGCAAGTAAAAAGTTGAACTACAGAATAAGAAATGCCTCACTTAAAGACATGGTTAGGGATTAATAAAAATGACCGATCAAAATTTAATTTTTATATGGTCTCCTTTGTGGCCCAGTGATCCTGCTGCAAGATAATGAATTTATTTATTTGCTATCTGCCAGCTTTTTACCAGTTGTTCTCTTGTATCTATGAACATTCTGAACTGCTTGTCTTTTGAGTCTGTTTTTACTTCTCTCTTTTGCTTCCTAAGCCAGACTAGCAAAGACACTGCTCAGAGCTAGAATTCAATCTGTCTAAAATATATCTCAAAACAGTATGGTGTGGTGGAACATGCTTCTGGCTTCAAAATAACAAAATCAAAGCAAATGGTGCTGTAAGCTGACTGCTTGACTTGTCTACTCTTTTGTGTACCTTCTGTTCCTAATGATACCAGTGACACTGTCATGGTATTGTTTCTGAGGAGTAGTAGAGCAACTTCCTTGGCTTATTATGTCTTAAGAAATTAGCAAGGCATTTTTTTTCCAGTTTCCTCCAGAATGGTTGTTAAGAATTAATTCAACCAAGTGAATTTTGGCTTGCTGTAAAGCATCTAGTCCAACAGCTGCCTGTTTTTTATCAGTTCAGTGTCTCTGGCAGGCTGATGAAATCAGTCAATATAGTTGATGTATCTCTTGTACTTATTATTGAGATGCTTATTGGAGGTTAGAGCACTGTTGTTGAATCACAGAATGGTTGAGGTTGGAAGGGACCTCTTGAGATGGTCATGTCCAAAACCCTGCTCAAGCACAGCCACCTAAAGCACCTTCTCAGGACTGTGTTCAGATGGAGATGAAGATGGAAACATAACATATGGATGGAGAGGAAGGAACACTTGTTTTGGAGGGTATTCTTAGCATACACCTATAACTATGCCTAAGTGTGTAACTTCAAATACTCTTGTCATTTGAATAATTGGAAGTTCAAGCTTAAGTTCCAGTAATTAGTACTGAATCATGGACAAAGACTATCCAACTAATTAAAGTTAGAAAGTGATATGTTTATTATGACACTGGGCACATGAGGAGCAATCTCCCAAAGGCATGTGTGAAATTCATGGGGCTCTTGCCCTCTTTTTATCCACAAAAATCTTACATATTCATATAATTATTCAATATGCCTATACATATGCATTACCTAACTCTGTCTACCTCCGCTTCGTGTTAAAAGGGGTTCAAAATCCTTTCATGCTTGCGCAGTTCCTTCCTCAAAATGGGTTGGTGGGTTTCAAAATGGGTCAGTGGTCTCCTAAGATGAAGTCAGGAACATCTTCCTCATGGTAAACTTTTCACCTTTTATCTTGTTGGCAGGCTCTCTGGTCTCGTGGCCATAGTCCAAGCTCTCCAGCCTAATTCTGGCTGGTTTTGGGGCCCAGGTGTAGTTATGGTTTCTTCATCTTTACAATACTCTGTCCTCCCCATCCTGCCTCTACAAATACAACAAAGTCAAGCAAATGATATATTAGCTCTAACTAGCTCCATCTGATAATAAATTCTTCTACATTGCTTCTACTCTTCTTGCTAAATTCCTAATCATTATATATTGCTTCTATTCCCCTAGCTAAGCTCTTAACCTTTTAATTCTTTTAGACCCTTGATTCAGTACCATCTAGAAATATAACTCTCATCTATTGCACAAAAGGTTTGTTATATCAAGTGCAGTTTGTTAATATTGCTGTTGTATTCTCACTGTCACTATATAACTTGAAAGCTTCTAATTCCAGTTTCTGAGAATTATGTGTGTTTTGTGACCACAAAAACGAAGTTCCACTTTGTTTCAAAACTGTTCTCCATTTATAACTAGTAACTGGTTTTATCTGAAATGTTTCCAGTTTGCTACTGTAAGACAACCAAATCATCGCTTGATGAGACACTTAAAAGGGCTTACTTTTTTCATGTGCTCTGAGTTACATGCATTGGAAAAATACCAATAAGATATTCTCAAGAGGTCAAAATAAGAAGAAAAACTTTACTGGCAACTTCAGAAAATCGGAGAACCTTGGCAAAAGGTTTAGAGCAGCATTCAGTCAACATGAAGCACTTCACAAAGCATTAACTTAGCCCATTCAACTTAACAAACCCCAAGTCCATCTGGTTTTAAGTTACTCAGAATTCCAAGAAGAGGGAATTAGAAGAAGAAAAAGAAAGAAAAAAACAAACATAGCTACCACTTCTAGTCACAGTGGTGTTCAGCTAATAGAAATTCCAAGAGGAGGTAGAGTCAAGCAAGACATGTGCTTGCTTTGTGCCTCAGGTTCAATACCCTTTGGTTTTCCTGGGCCATTCCCCCATGTGGGACTTCTGGTTATCTGGCCACTCTGGAGCTAGACTTGGGCTCCAGGGGTGGGGTGTGGAGCATTGTCTCTGGTGTACCAGTGATTGGTGGGTACTGCAGGGCTGGAATACAGGCCCAGGGAGGCATGGGGTTTATGGAGCAGTGCATTTCCTTACCAAAGGCAAGGCCCAACCTGCCCCTTCCATCACACACATGCACCCATAATGTTTCGAGCCAGCAATGTCCTCCAGTCTCTCATAGCTACCAAACTGGAGGACACTTCTATGAGTTGACCAGTATATTATACTGAAGTCTTACTCCTGCAGTGGAACCTTGGGCCAGGAATATCATGTTATATGGTGTCAGAGATGAGACTGACAGGTACAGTTTTGCCAGGGCTATTCTCAGAACTTCCTCAATATGCTTTTAACTTCTAGAAGGATGTCATGGTTTGACACTGGCTAAGTGCCAGACACTCATGAAGAAACTCGTTCTCCTTTTNCCATCCATCCATCCATCCATCCATCCATGGCTTGAGAGTTTTGGTCAGTTTTTCACTCAAAATCTTTCTTCAGTTTACNATAGTTGAGCAGAGGAGGGGGAAAGAAAAACTGAAGGGCTCATGAGTTTAGATAAGGATTAGGAGAAAACACTTTAGGGCAAAAGAGGTTCAAAACTTAAAAGGTATAAAGAAAAAAAATTATTAACAGAATTGAAATTAACAGAATTAAAAGAGGATAATAAGGACTAGNAGACAGTTCTCTGTGAACTTCTCCAGTGTGATTCTAATTTTCATGAGTAGTAGTCCTGCCTGAACCTGCTGCAAGATGAGTCCCTCCCACAGGCAAAAATAGTCTTCCCAAACTACATGGCGTGGGTCATTTTAGTTCATGGAGTATAGTCTTTTGAGGATAAGCTGCTCTAGTATGGAAGCAAGGGCCTTCTCTTTCATTTCAATTTCCTACTAGATTACAGCTTTTCAGCATCCAGTCGCTCCAGCATGAGCACCTTTTCTCATGGGCTGCGAGTGGATCTCTGCATCCCCCCATGCACTTCATGAATTACAGGGACACTGTTGTATTATAGTCTTCACCATGGCTTGTAGAAGAATCTCAGCTCCAAAATTTGGAGCGCCTCCTCCCCTTCCTTCCTTTCACTAAGCTTAGTCGCCATATTTTTCTACTCATATGTCTTCATCTTTTCATTTTCTCTGACTCAGGAGAAAATTGTTGTCTGTAGGTTCATTTATTCTCAAGTTCTATCAATTGAAAAGTTCTTATAGGGTTTTGCAGTGCTGAAAGGTTGATCTTGTTTGGGCTCCGTATTGGGGAATTGTCTGCCATGCCCCTCACTGTCAGCCACATAGTCCCTGCTGGCACCTCGCGGTGACGCTGGCTGCCCCAGCACTGGCACCATTCGGCGCCTCTCTTCATGCGGAGTGCTGAAAAGGCAAAGCTGCTGCTGCCACCTCTGGCCTTCTGCTCATAGCACAGCTGACTAAAAGCAGCTAAGCAGGCAAAGTTCACTGCAAGCCATGCTGAGATGGCACCAGCAGCATGCCCCTGGCTGCTCCCAGCGCCGACTGCATGGCCGCTCCCAGTGCCAGGAGGGCCCCAGCTACAGAGCATACCCACCCTTCAGAAAAAAAGAAGACTTTTTTCCTTCTTAAATATGTCATCACAGAGGTATTACCAACTTCTCTAATTGGGCCAGCAACATGTCCATTGTCAGAGCCTTCAGGGATTTGCTCTGCTGGACATAGTAGAAGCTTTGAGCAGCTTCTCTCTCATAAGCTGCCTCTGTGGCTTTCCCTGCCCACACAAAAAAACCCAGACGGTTTTAAACTAACACAAAGGATGAAGTGGCTAACAGCCATATTAAATAACAGTTAAAAAACCTCTGTCATTGCTCCACTTTAAGATGTGACTATTCAACAGTGGCTTGTATAATACTTCCTCTACATAGGTTTTTTTAATTGCTTTAGAATTTGTCATTAAAAACAATTTGCACTCTTACCCATCAGTGTGTTCAAGCAGAAGGATCATCTGTTTACAAAAATAAAAGAATTCTTGGCTTTCTAGATCAGATTTTAACTTCATGTAGTGTGTTGATGCTGGCCAGATGCCAGGCACACACCAAAGCTGCTCTCTCATTTCCCTACACAGCTGCATAGGGGAGAGAAAATTTAACAAAAAGTTTGTGGGTTGAGATAAAGACTGGGAGAGATCACTCCCCAAATACTGTCACAGGCAAAACAGACTAAAATTAAAGATATTACTTGAATTTATTGCTAACAAAATCTGAGCGGGATAATGAGAAGTAAACTAAACCCTTAAAAACACATTCCCCCCACCTTTCCTCCTTCCCAGCTGGGCAAGGAGACAGGGAATGTGAGTTTTGGTCCATTTATCACCTGTGGTGTTTCTCCTACTGCTCAGGGAGAGGAGTTGTTCCCCTGCTGCACTGTGGAGTCCCTCCCACAGGACACAGTTCTCTGTGAACTTCTCCAATGTGAGTCCATCTCACGAGCAACAGCTCTCTGTGAACTGCTGCAATGTGTGTCTATCCCACAGGCAACAGTCCTCAAACTGCTGCAACATGGGTCACTCTTCTACGAGGTGCAGCCCTTCAAGGACGGGGTGGCCCATTATGGGCCCCTCTCTCCACATGCCTCCCACAGGGTCAAAGCTTCCTTTCAGACATCCTCCTCCTCTGGTGTGGGGCACCTCCAGGGCCTGTAAGTAGATCTCTTCATCCCCATGGATTTCCATGGGCTGCAGGGGGACTGCTGCTTCACCATGATCTTTACCATGGGCTGCAGAGAAATCCCAGCTCTGGTACCTGGAGCAGCTCCTCCCCCTCCTTCTCCACTGACCTTGGTGTCTGCAGAGTTGTTCTTCTCACATGTTCTCACCCCATTCTTCTCTGGCCGCAATTACAACTGCACAATCACTTTTTTTTTCTTTCTTCTTAAACATGTTATCCCAGAGGCCTTACCACCATTTCTAATTGGCCCAGCCTTGGCCAGCAGCACATCTGTCTTTGGAGCTGCCAGGGATTGGCTCTGCCGGACATAGAGTAAGCTTCTGGCAGCTTCTCACAGAAGCCACCCTTGCAGCCCCTGAGCTACCAAAGCTTGGCCATGCAAACCCAATACATTTCAATAGACTAGTACTGTTCTGATTGGACTGGAACAAAGTGAATACTATGTCCATCAATGTTTTGCTTCGGGAAGACTTGTAGTTTTCAAATGGCGTAAAACACTTGGTGCATTTTTAAATGAGTGCTTTTAGGTTTTGTAGCAAAGTTGTATTCAAGATGAGGTTATATCAGTGGTCATTATTAAAAAAAAAAAGCATACTGGGAAGAAGCTAAGTGGATTTTGTTGTTTTTTTTTTCTTGTACCAAAATAGAGTGTTGCTATGTAAATACTACAATGTGTTTGTATTCTCAGTGGCTAGTATCAATTTCAGACAAACAGGAAGTCTCTACAAGGGGAGGTGTCTTACAAGGAGAGGTATTGTTTCGAACAACACTACTTAGTGTGTCAGTAGGTCTAATAAGATGAGTATTTGCAACACTTGAGTAATATGGGCTGTGAGATTGGTGCATAGAGGTAATCCTGCTTCACTTGAATCATCGTGCTTAGAGCATGACTTGTGCCAGTGGGACTAAGCAGAGCATAGTAGTAGCAGTCGCACCAGACTCTGAGCAGTTGAGAGATCTGATGGTCTCTGACATGGCCATGGTTTATCACTCTCAGTGCAATGGCTGTTACAGTTGCTATTTCTACATAAGCAAATGCTTTGGCATATCCAGGTTCTCAAGTTGCCGGTTCAAATACAATTTGGGTGCCGTGTTGCAAATAACAATGTTGGTGGCTAGTGAGGTGCCATCTGGATGCTGTGTTGTGCAATGCTTGAATATGTGCTCCTCACTAAGGATCACTGAAAATATTATTATATTCTCCCTGGAACACTTTTTCATCCTGATGGTGCAGATAGGATGTAGGTTATTTGGCCTGATGGTTTCAAAGCTGGAAGAAATATCATTTTTGTCCAACAGGACTCTGGGACCAGACACTGGTGCATAGTATGAGAGTTTAAGTGACGATAGCACATAATGATAGGACCTGGAGGTCCTGGTTGACAGAAAGTTGAATATGGGTCAGCACTGCCCTGGCAGCCAGAAGAGCCAACTGTGTCATGGGGGGCACCAGGCAAAGCATCACCAGCCAGTCAAGGAAGGGGATTGTCCCACTCTGCTCTGGTGCGGCCTCACCTTGAATATTGTTAGCAGTTCTGGTCACCACAATAAAAGAAAGATAATAATATATTAGAGAGTGTTATGAATGGAGATAAGAGCTTTTAGATGAGTCCTGCCTTAGGCTTAGATTTCTGGCAGTGGCTCTGTTTGAAGCAGCCTGAACCTCAAATTGACCTTGCTCACAAGTTCTTAAGAATGACCAATTAGGTCTATTATAAAATTAATTATTTATTGAATAGACACAAGATTAGCAGACAGAAGACTTTAAATAGACTTACTACACAGAATAAAACAAAGAACTTATAGTAGATACAAATACAGTGCATGATAAAAGGTACCTATATTACAGCTAGAAAAGAAATAGTATAGATTAGGAGTCAATGTAACTTACCACCAAATTGATGATGGAGTATACATAAAGTCCTTTCACTTAATTCCCAGAAAAGTAACTACAGAGTTTTCATCTAAACTTTGAGGAGCAGCCCTACATGTTAGTGTGCAGAAGACTTCTGCTTTGTGAAATTTTTGTGTAGCTTTTATAGTTTGTAAAGTGAAGTGTCTGTCAGTCAGAAATTCCAGCAGCTTATCTTCCTACATCTTTGTACTAGTTTAAAAACAAACTAGCAGAGGATTCCAAGTCAGAACTACAATTTAATAGGAAAATTAAAATAAAGGCAAAGAACACTGGCTTAAACTGACAGTCAGGATACAACCTAACACCATTTTGGTCAGGGTGGTGGTAGCAGTCCAATTAAATCGTGGCTGTAGTTCTGTTGAAGTGATAGATGTAGTTCTGTTGAAGTGATCCTGTAGAAGGGTCTGGTCTTCCTCTGAAGGTCCAGTGGTGGTTATGGAGCTCTTTTCCTCTGGGAATCCAGTGGATAAGGCTGTTTGTGGTGTTCCAAACCACAGATTATATCCAGGTAGGAATGCTTGGTTCCTCCCCCTGGGTGGAGCATTTCACAATGGGATGATGTAATTTTATCAGTCATGCCGTGAGACTTGATGGCCCATTAGCAGAAGATAGTCCCTGGAGGGAGTTATCAAGGATGAGTCATGGAAGAGAAAAGGAACACTGACTCACCTGTTTTTAACAGCTTATGAAGATGGTGATAGAAGACATACTTTTGGTTGCATCTTATATTGTAACCTAAGACAATCTTTCTCTCAAGATGAGATGTTTATTGTCAGCTCGGGATCTCATCACCCTGGATAACTCCAGAGATAACTCGCTACCTGGCAGATGTCCAGCCTAGGTTATCTCACCATTTCATGTGAGGGAGAAAATGCCTTGAGTTATGCATCAGCTGATAGGCAGAACAGATAAAGTCTTCTAGGCAGAACGGAAGTCCTTCTAAAGAGAGCATACAAAGGAGAGCTGTGAAGATGATGAAGGGCCTTGAGGGGAAACTGTATGAGGAGTCAGACAGATGATTTAGAAGAGAATTATATACCCAGTAAGCCTCCCAATTATGATTCATCTGTAAGACAGATCACCGCCTCAAACATCAAAAGGAAAAGAAAGGTAATCGTAGTGGGTGACTCCCTTCTGGGGAGAACAGAAGGCCCCATATGTTGACCGGACCCATCCCACAGGGAGGTTTGCTGCCTCCCTGGGGCCCAGGTATGGGATATCACTGAGAAACTCCCTGGGCTGATTCAGCCCTCTGATTATTACCCACTGCTGATACTCCAGGCTGGCAGTGATAAGATTGAAAAGAGGAGTGTCAGGGCAATAAAAAAGGACTTTAGGGCACTAGGTAAAGTGGTTGATAGGACAGGGGAACAGGTAGTCTTTTCCTCAGTTCCTTTAGTGGCTAAGAAAAATGGTGAAAAGAATAGGAGAACTCACATCATTAACAAATGGCTCAAGGGTTGGTGTCATCAGCAAAATTTTGCATTCTTTGATCATGGGGCAACTTTTATGGCACCTGTCCTGCTGGAACCAGATGGGCTCCATCTCTCTGTTAAGGGCAGAAGAGTTTTAGCTCATGAACTGGCAGACCTCGTTGAGAGGGCTTTAAACTAGGTTTGAAGGGGGAAGGGGATGCAGCTGGGCTGTCTGGAAGCAGGCCCAAGGGTGGTAAGCCTGAGTTAGGGGTGAAATCAGTAGCCCAGCTGAGGTGCATGTATATCAATGCATGCAGTATGGGTAACAAGGAGAGCTGGAGGCTGATGTCATGCCGGAGTAAGGCGGGCTAGCTCAGTCTCCCCAACGCGCATGCCAAGAGGGGGCTGGGTCGGGACAGCGAGCTGAGTCCCGTTCCAGCTTAGAGCTCAAAG
>VWYI01008049.1:0-227516 GCA_013399455.1 Anthoscopus minutus | reverse complement strand
CATCTTGACCACAGGAAACCCCGAGACTTCAGGAAAGCCCTTATGTTTCTGGATATTTTTGCATCTTTGGAAAAATAGTGACCATCTGCTGACCCCTGTCTCATGCACCAGCTCCCACCTTTCAAAGGGACTAAATGTAGTACAATGAAGGCTTGGAGGGACTAGAGACCAGAAGAAGGGAAGGAGAGGTGTACAGAGGGAATCTGAAGTGGTTTTCCCTGACCTGTTTTATTCTTTGAAATATCGGAATCAGTAATTAAGTTTGCTAATTCACAATAAATTAAATTGATAGAAATTCCCCATGTTGAAATTCTTTCTCACTTCTCACAAGGTCTTAAGAACAGGAGAGTAAACATCAAGAGCCTTGATAGTCATAAAGAGTCTGTTTTCTTTGTTTTTAAAAGTATTGAGGGCAGACAAGAGATGAGGTGAAGGAGATGGGCTATCTGAAAGTGTGATTCTCTTGAAATGCTTTGAATTGGGCACCCAAGAATGAAAACAGCATGAATTAGAACATGTTTTCAGAGATCCAGGCTTAGCCAGTAGAGGACAGTGTGGCTGAACTACATATTCCCTAGCACACCAGCTATTCACATGCACAAGTCCTTGTCCCAATAACTATGTCTCTTTCCTGTCTCCATGCTCGTTCTTTCCAAGCCACCAGGCTGTCCAGCTCCCCAGCACTCAGATCTGCAACTGCCATTACTACACATAGTTTTGGCTCTCCTAAACAGATCCTCTGGCTTAAAAATATGCTCAAAAACTAGAGAAAACAATTGACAAGAATAACTGTGCAACTCATTGTCTGTTTTAAATGGATCCTTGGGCTGAAACACAAGATTTCTGGACATTACATGCTGTGTGTGCAGACAAGATGGCACGACTTAGTCATGCAATCACTGACTTACAAACGGTGCCAAGCTCTTGTTAAAGTGGCTGGGATTTTGTTGGTCACTCCTCATAGTTTTCTGATTTCATATGATTACTTTCTTCTTGATTTTTTGAATATGAAAATATATAGTACAGGCAAGGTTTTGAAAGAGTTATGCCGCAGTGATCAGTGATGGACTACTTTGTTAAGATGAATGGAAATAGTGTACTTCCAGTGGGAATATCCTGTAACAGTCTGTGGGCCAAGTTTCCAAACTTGATAAAATAGAAGGCAATCCTCATTAGCCATATGTACAGCATCATAATCAGCTCTCCTGAAGTATCCCATCTCCAGGAAATTACGATCAACCCAGAACACAGACCTGTCAGACCATTCTTCCTTTAGCCTTCACAGCACTAATCCTGACACCTACAGTGGACAATTCTAGAAAATTCTAGTAAATGGTCTTAATACACATTTTAAGTCAGATTAAAGACCTGTTTGAAATTTAGCTTGATTTTTTTTTTCAAAAGCTCTAGTATTTGCAGCCTTCAAAAGCACAAGAAAATTGAAAAATTAGCATAATGTTGTTAAAAAACTTAGACATAGATTGATGGTCCTGATTTTAAACATTTCTGCTTGAATATTCTGGAATCCATTCATAAAGCACTTCACCAAATGTATTTTAATAAACATCATATGAGGAGGAGAGCTGCAGGATTGATGCTTGATTGTTTAATTTGCCAAGTGCTTCTAAAGATTCAGGTGCCAACAATAAATTTTATGGCTGTTAGTAAAATTCCAAGAAATAGTAAGGACTTAGTCTTGTGGCATTGCCATATTTTTCACTTGGGAGAATCCCACCCACAAGCCCTGCAGTCCAGTAGAATGACTTAACAGAAAATTGCTTGGATTGCTGGAGTATTTTCTCTTCAGTGCAGCACTTCAACATTAACTACAGCATTGATCCCTGGTGGCTGCCAATAATTTTCCTACTGGAAAAGAAACAGGAAAGAATCATCTGTGAGGCTTCTTGGGCTGGTTAACTGCAGTTTCTCTTGTTTTGCCCTGATGTAACTTCAGTGACACTTTAGTTGTCTGGAACTGGAGCAATGCAAATGCAGTACCTCTCCTAAACTCTGACAGTAGCACCTTTTCCTAAAAAAAATCAGCCAACATATGACTGTTCCCAGGGCTAACAGAGATGTGAGTCAGATTGCATGGAGGGGCATCAGACACAGAGATGACTTTCCCTCCCAAAGCTTCACACTGAGGCTTTTCCATCCACCCTGATTTCCCCAAACCCTGCCTAGGCTGCCCCTCTACGGTTGTTAACCCATGTCATAAAAGACTTGTTGTGCCCTTGATTCCTATTATAGACTAAGATTTGCTTCTGATTATTTCCTGATTCAGAATACTTTCAAAAGAAATCTATAAAAGAGAGGCATTAGAGTACATTTTCAGCAAAGCCTTCTTTCTGAGTGAAACAACCTGTGCCAATAAACTATAATTTATATGCATGTCATTCTCATGCCCTGAATAGTAGTGATGCCAACATTTTATAGATTTTAATTTTTTTTTATGGACTGTGGACAATTAATACTTTGTTCAAAATGTTTTCATAAACAAGATGGAATTTACATCAGTGACTACTTCTAATAGCCACTGGACTGACTTCAGAACAAGGGAATTTTTTGAAAGTAAGCAGTAGGAGTTATATAGGCTGGATCATTTTCATATCATGTGACTGAAATGAGTATCTGCTTTTTTAAATGCAATTATTTAAAAAATATTTTGTCTTTAGCCTAGCAACCCAGATGGACTGTTTGGGAAAACCAGAAGGAAAAAATAAAAACAGATTATTTTTTGGTATTCACACTTATTTGGCAACAGTCTCCAAAACCACATTTGATACAATATAATGTATTTAATAATAATGCAAATTATTATAATATAATTATATAAATATAAATATAATTCCAAGTATGACAGTGTAATTGAATTTAAATCAAATGTGATTTAATATATTGTATAAAGACAAACCTAGCTCTAATTGAAACACTGGCATATAAAATTCCTGTGAACTGTATACTTTAAAATAAAATAAAACAGTATATGAGAATACCAGAGATGTTAATAAAAGAAACAATAATGTCTTTTGCTGATCATCCTACCTTCTCTGCTTCCAGACTACATCCCTTTCTCTGCAATTCTTAGATTTGGGCTTTTTGATTTTTTTTAAGATTTTGTACTAAAGTAATACTTGCATATGAATAGTGAATCTAAGCAGTCTGCTGTTATCTTTAAGCATGTTCCTTTTCCTTGCATCAACTTCAATGTTACTTCAACAAAAAAAGTTTCTTGTAATAGACAGAAACCCGATCCATCATATATATCTGTCCACAGTGAAAAGTTTTATGCTTTGCTCACTCATTTATTTTTATTTAAGATCACAACCCGTGCCTTTTCTTTATGAGGATTTTGGCATTTGCTAGTTACCACTTCTAAGCTGTGACAAGAAACTAAGAGTCCTGTTTGTGCAGTATTGTGGAAATAACTCTGACTCCACAGCCAGTTAGAAAACTTGTGCCTTGACAATGGGCAAGGCTGGGACATCTTCAGATCAGGTCTTCCCTGACAGTGCAAAGCACACTCTGGACACATAACCTCATTTTTGTTATTAATAAGGAGAAGAAGGAATGAATAACTGCAACACAAACAACATCAATAATTTAATGTCACTGTCAGCACTGTGTTTGACTCACTAAAGAATTCATACATGCAGGTCAGCAGTTTCATGGTGCTCCCTCATAGGCTTATGTCTTGTTGTAAACAAAGATGTGCATGGCTGCTGTCACGGACAGCTTCAGGTGGCTCCTGCACCAGACCTCTCTTCCTGTAGCTGTCAGTCCCTGTACCTGAAGGTCTGTCTGTCTGTCTGTCCCTCTACCCTCAGGCACCTGTCACGAGGCTGCTACTCCTCACGCATGAGTCCTGGTGACTGCTAATGCATTTCGCCAGAAAGTCTTTTGTTTTTAAAATCACATCCCTCTCTCCACCTGGATGGTGTGCCTGACTTTTCCCCCCAACAGCTTGTTCTCCCTCTCTTGCAGGTATCACAATTACTGGGATTCCTTTTCCTCCCCAGAGCTCTCACAGCCTCCTGAGCAGTGCTGCCGTGAAGTCCCACAGCCCCTTCTGGTTCACTTCTTATAGTTGAAATAGGGAATACTTAGAATAGTTAGAATATTTTAAATCGTGGGTCCCAGTTCAGGAAAGCACTTGATAACAGGAACACTATGCACATGCCTGACATTCATCTCGGCCTCTCAAGAGCACTTTTTCAGATAGGTAAGTTCACCTGACTTCCAAGCAAGCAATGCTGGAGGGAAATGATCTTGCAAGCATCAGCTGCAAAGATAAGAATCTGAAAGTGTCTGCAAATAAACCTTGTTGTGCATGTGCTGTGTTCCTGAAGGAAGCTGCCATGAAGTTTAAACCACGGTTCATAGCACAGGCTCTCTCACAGTCTGCGCAGGCTCCACTACGACCTCGAGAAGGTTTGTGGCATTTCCAGTAAACAGCTCCAATGATGCTGGGGAAAACCACCAGCAAAAAGAAAAAAAAAAATTAAAAATCAAGTGGTTCATCTTCTACAGAGATTTCCTAGTGCATTCCAGAGACCTGGATTCATTCCACTGCCCTGCAAGCTCCCACGGACTGGGTTACAACAACTGCTGGGCAGGGCTGTGGGGCACGGCCGGAGCGCAGCAGGAATGCCGCGGCTGTCACTCTATCTGGGCAGGATCCATGGCCATGGGGAGATGCGGGAGCTCTGTCACGGACCAGGCTGCCTCTCCCAGCCCTCCATCGCAGGAATGTCATGTTACTTCACTTGAACCGCTGCCAGCGAGACAGCGGGGGCACCCAGCAGCTCCACCTAGAAGAACCAGCTTGTCAGCTCTGAACAGAACGGCTGCCACGGTGGAAAAATCAGCCCTTCTGCCTCAGAAAATGTGTTAAAAGTGAGGATCAGCACCGCCCCTTTAATGTTTCCCCTCTGCTCTGTGCTGTGACTGGGACCCTCCCAACCAAGCCCTGAAATTTCCGTGGGATGAAGACAAAGGACCACTCTGTGGAATGAAGATAAAGATTTTGCTGCTGAAGGAGTTTAACAGGCCTTATTATCAGCGGGATGCTATCAGAACCAGCTGGGCCGGTGTTCAAGCTACACTCCTGCCTTTGTTTTGCGCTGGTTTGGCAATGCCCCTTGGCTGCACTCTGTCCTTGGGCTGCATACTTGTGCTGTGATGAATGTAGCTCAGACTTGGGAGCCGAAAGCGGGGGCTTGTAGCACAGTCGTGCTAAAGGAGCAGCTACTCCCAAATAACCAACGTGTGTGAATAGTTTCCCTCCATTCAAGGCATGAACAAGATGTTTTGATTCATTGCTTTGGTATGTTAAGCTGCCCTTGTTGGCTGTTAGAGTACTTCATTAAAAGCCTCCAAATCATTTCATCTCAAAACCTTTTGAAGACATTATATATATGTGAGTTACAATCATGAGTCTCCTTGCCCAGCCAGAGGATTGTCCATGAAGTTAACACTTATTTTTATCAAAAGGAACAGTACTCTGCTCTGCAAAGTACATCCAAGCAGGGAAATGTTTTGAGAACTAAGGTTCCTTGCAGAACATACTGAGCTCTATAGGATTTTATAGAGTATTTTCTACAGGTTTACTATTAATATCAGGAAAGATGTGTAATAGCACTGGCAACAAAGAACTGATATAAACACTACCATAAAAACAGAAACTAAGAGCCCCCAGATGAAAAGAGGAGTGAATGGCTTTCCCATGAGTGTGTGTTTATTGATAAGCTCTGCCCACAGATTTTAAAGTATTAAAAGCATTCCTGCTCACACTTCACAATACGGGCAAAACCTTTTAGGAAGGGCTGATCGGAAAGAAGTTCTTGATTCTTACAGTGGTCCATCTTTCCTCTGATGGTAAAGATAAACTTAATAGAAACCACAGAACAATTCAGAGCATGAAAATAAATCACTCTGGTAGGGCTCTGCACGGTCCTTCTCAGCTTAAGTCATATTTTAACATAAAAAGCACAGGGGATATTTTTTTTTCCAATTGTCAAACAGAAATTTCCCAGATCCTGAGGTAATGACCTTCATCTAGCTGTCATCATTTATTGGTTACTTGGCTATATAGGAAATGTAGTTTGGCCAGATGTACATAACCCTTCTGCTACAAGGATAAATTATCAGCTAAATGTTTCATTAGTCTGATATTTTACCTCCTACTGAAACAGAATAATGCTTCTTATGAATAACAGAGAGTTTGAAAAATAAGCTCTTAACCAAAGTTTATTGCAAGAACATGAATAGAGTCCAAAAGTGATGTCCAGCCTGATAGCTGTATTTGGCTCTCCTGGTCCATCCCTCCTCTTCCTACCTAAAAACACAGCTACAAGTGGCAGAGTGAAAAAGGTAGCTGGAGAAATGCTCACTGTACCCAGCAGACATCTAGAGGTTTGGTGCTATTTCCCCTAGGCCACGGTACTGTCTCAGAAGCACAAGTTTTGCACCATCTCTATTGCTTGGAGGGTAGGTGAAACTTCTTGTCCTGTATCTCTTTGCATGTCTTAGACAGAAATTTTCCTCTCTCTCAGGTTTTATGTGACAGAATGGGTTTCCAGTCCGTGCTTTACTTCCTGCATGAAGTTGTACAGTGTTTTTTTGCATAATATTGTGACAATGAGTGGACCCTCTCTGATAATTATCAATTATGATTTTTCCAGGATTGCTGGGCCTGTTCTCACAAAGATGATAAGAGTAGGGAATAATTTTTTATCTGTTGCTATGTGTGCCCAAACTCCTGGACTGAACCAATATTGCTTACCGCCCTTTTGGACAGAGAGTTAACAATTCACAGCCAAATAAAGCAATAAAGACTGGTATAATCCACTCTGATCCTCAACAGTTTTATCTCCTGAGATTCTCAACAGTTTAATCTCTTGGGATATACTGGTTTTACTGGCAATTGACTCATTACTGTGCTGTAAATAGTTGTATGGATATCCAAATAAAATTTCCTGGAGTGTTGCTGCCCATCTGGATGATCTGAGTTTTAAGAAGGATTCCAGGAACATGTTGCAAATGAAGAGCTCTTACTTGCTTACCAGCTTCAGAAAACCTAGTGGGAACTACTCTGCAGCTATCTGGTTATCCAATATATTGATTAGGCGTCTTGCAGTTTTCTTGCTTCTGATAGAAACCCCTTCACCTATATAACTAGACTTGGGAAGGGAATGCACAGCACATCTGCCTTCCATTCAGAGCAAGGAGCTGATTCTTGCTGGCTGCCCTGTTAGATAGCTGTGAAGTCAGCTCTTACGATCACTCACCTAGAAGCACGGGCAGGTGGGTGCCTACTGCAGATAAGGCCCATAAAGATCACGGAAATTAACTTTACCACATTCATTCTCCTCTCTGATTCACCCTTCCAAGAAATCAGGCTTCTACCAGAGCAGATTGCCCGTTCTACTGCCAAAGCACAGCCCTGCTCGAATTTATAAATGAATCAAATGAATGCATTTATGTAAAATGATCTTTCTGCCTGCATAGGCTTGATTGGCAGCCCCAGGACTCAATTTCTCTGGCCACAGAGCCAGTATTTCCGAAGAAGAAGTGGTTGTAACCCCAAGCTGTCTCTTAAGGTAGCCCAGTACTGATACTGTGAAGAAAGATGCTAATTCTTGGGGGTTTTGGTAGAAAGCACATTTGTTTTGTAAGAATAGGTCTTAAAATAAGAATAAGAGTAGAGGAACTGCTGTCATTTTGCAAAAAGCCTGAAGAAACTATTGCAGGCTTTGTATAGATGGCATTTACTACTCCAAATTAGAAACAGACTTTTTAACCCAAACTGCTAAAAATGCTCTTCAAACCCTTTGCTTTAAAAAATTCTCATCAGAATCAATGCTCAGTAAAAATTTTTGTATTTAGAGATAAATATAAACAAATACATATGTACATATACAGAGAGAAAGAGTTCGTATTATGATCCTTACGGTCTTAAGGTCCTTATGGTCTAGAAGACTTATTTTTCCTTACCCCTCTGATAAAATTCAGTGCACAATTAAGTGCACAGATACAGCAATATTAATGGAGTGATGCTACTTTGGCCATCTCTTTGGTATGCTGGGCACAGCCCCTCTCAAAACAGGAAGGCAGAAAAAAACCTTGACGCTTTCCCACAACCTTTTATGGGGGCTTTTACATAAATATCTGCCTTTGGAAACAGGTTTTCAGTTTGAGAGTAAATTCCCTGGGCAACTTGTTTGGATGTAAATCACCACAGAAGAAAATATTTTTTAAGCTTTTAAATTCCTTAATGTATATGTAATACATGAAATATGGGATAAAGGTGACAGAAAATTATTATGGGAAAATATTTTACATCAAAGATAAAGTTAACAGTTCCTTCACTTTGTTAAGATAAAAATCTTTTCTGTCAATAAACACTGATAGTAGCAAAATAGCATTTGGCACAGCTCACTTTTCCTTGTTTTTGTGTAGTAGGAGATTATCTTTAAAATTAGAGAGAATTTCTAGATGCACACTGTGGGTTTACAAAAGCGTAAAATCTCATTTACCGATAAACTAATCCATTGAGTTACATAAATAAATAAATTAGCTTAGTTCTGCCCACATCAGTGTAATTCAAATCTGAATAAATGGACTAGAAACTTGGGTTTCAGTCACAAAAAGGTCAGATTTCAAAATAATTGAATTGGTCACATACCAAATTCTTTTTGAAAATGTTGTCTCTTGATTTCAGACCATTGGTTTTTACCTCTTTTTTGAACACCTTTCCCTAACAGATGTATACCTTGCCCCAGCATTTTCTAAATGTGTCGTTTGATACATGTCTTCTTTTACAAATTAAATCTGTTAACTTAATCTTCATTGTTTGAAATTAGAAATAATTATGTAAGACTGAAAAGCATTGGAATTTTAAGTGCATATTAATTTACAGAAGGAAAAACTGATGCTGACAAACTTTTGTTGCATTATATTTTTGAAAAAATAAAACTGAATCTTTGCATGTGGTTTTAAAATGGTTCTGTACTAGTTTTCCATTTCTGTACCTCCCAGCCCAAAAATAACAAATCAAAATGCTTGCTTAATAGATTAGAGAAAAACACGGTTTAGTTAAGGAAACAGATTTCAGTTTTAGGTTTCATAGACACAAGTATAAACGATAGGGAGAAACCATTTCTTCAAAGACTCATTACTGCAGTTCTGGATTCTTTTTGGTTAAAGACTAAAATAGCAAGAAAAGTAACTACACCGTGGTTCACCCATGTAGTAACTGGTGAATGAATTGAGATGGGTGGAGTTGTCTGAAAGCACTAAGAGGACTATTTCTTGGATTCGATTATGAATCCTAATGCTGATTCATAACATTTCCAAACATCCAGAGCTTCTCTGCAATACAAAAATAATGATATCTAATGGAAATTAGTAACTTTATCAAAATGGTCTGTTCACACTCAGGTTAAGTATTTTCTAACTCAGTTAAAACAAGATCCATTCTTTTTGAACGCACATGTTAAGGTTTTTCTTGATGAACAGCTGTACTACATTCAGACTAATGCATAAGGGAGAGTAAATTACATTTTGCTCTTCAGCCAAATCAAGGGCTCCACTGAAATAAAACAGCTTTTTGCCAATACAAAGTATATGGAAAAGGAAGATTCTGGGGCTTCAGTTACAGTTTTAGAGATCTGCTGCAAGGTGGCTTCTTTAGAATCATTTAAATCTGTGTAATTGGAGGACAATCCAGTGGCACTCTGAAGAATATCAATGACCACCTTGATTGTGGAACTCTGAAAAGTTTGAGCAAAAGGAAAGAATGGGAGGCACCTGGAGATGCCCTTCACTCCATCTGTAGGGTTTTCTGCACATCTTTGCAAAGAATATTTTTAAACCAATGGTGTTTTACTACCTGTGCTCTCTTGCGCCCTGCCTGATCCAATGGCCCCAGTGAGGACACTGCTGTCTGAGCAGTGGTTTAGCTCTCTGTGAGCTCTGTGTGCAGCACAGAGACCACTGCTCTCTCCTAAGGAAGGTGGATTTGTATTCCTTGCACCATGCACAGCTTAGAGTCAATAACACCAGAAAAGGAGAACTATTGCTACCATGAAATTACCCTGCCTAAAGCAAAAGGCTCCACCACCATCCTACTGTAACATTTTTAAATACTGCAATCCCAAAGTGCTCCATGGACTGAGATGTTAATAGGGTTTTAGCAGAGACTGAAATATTTGCTTTATGTAGTGGTGTTGGGGCAGTGTTGACAGAATTCTGCAACTACACTGAGAGTAGAATTTGTTTCTTCTTCCTTCATTGCAAATACTTTGAACACTACTTAATCCCACTTTGAACACTTATGAAGAAGATCTGCCCCCATTTGACCAAAAGATAGTACAGAAAAGCACTCTGCTGATCTCTTAGAAGACAAATGCCCAGAACTCTTCTTCTTTTCAGAGAAATCAAGTGCAGGGCTTGATGCAAAAGGAGACAGATGGGAAAAAGGCAAAGACAAACCCACACAGAAGCCCAAAGTCATGGCAATCATAGAATGGTTTAGAAAGGACCTTAAAGATCATCTCATTCCAGCCCAGTTGCCACAGGCAGAGACTCTTTTCAATAGACCAGGTTGCTCAAAGCCTCCTGAAGTCCTGCTAACTGAAAAACAGGTCCTTCTACACTTCTACATCAGGGAAATCTACTGTGGAAAAACTATCTCAAAAGGTTTTGAAAATACACCTGGGCCAAGCTCTCAGGTGGGTAGGACCCAGATTCAACAACACTTAGCAAAGCACAGAGTGAAGGTTAAAATGTAGGACCTCCTAGGGCATGTCCTTCTGCTATGGGTTTGGCTCAGGAAAAGAGCTCTTTGTTTTTGGAACACAGCTTGGCCCATGGTCGCTCTTGCTCCTGGATCCTTGAACTTCTGAAGCCATTTCCCAGCGGGCTCAAGCACACATGTGCAAAGTACATGCTGCTTCAGGTTTATCCTCTGCAGCTGGAACCACTGGCCCTGTGAACAACTCCTAGACTGGTCAGTACAAGGAGATTCTGAAGGATCTGTGACTTTTATCACTTGGGCAGGTGTGGATATTACAGCTATGTTACCTCTGCAGCAGGGAAGGTCATGACCACTTCACACATACACGTTCAAAGAGAGGGATCTGAAAATGTATCTGAACAATTTATGGGGAAGTTTAAGTTCTCCTTGCAGAGCAGTGCCAGCTCAGGGATACTGGAAAACACATTTTTCATGCATATGTTTTTTATTAAATGCAGCTGTCAAAACAGAGCAGGGCTCATGTTCCTGAAAAGGTGCAGGGAAGAGAAGACAAATGGTCGGAATAAAGAAGGAATGTGCCTACTCTGCCTAGGCAAAAATCACCACTTCTGTCGAGCCTTCAGGGAAACCTTTAAACTAGCTGGCTCAGGAACTGGTAGCTGTGTAGCTGTGGGATTTCAGTGAACGCCTTACAAACCCAAACAGCTCCCCAGGGAAGCCAGTCCTTGCTGCACAATCCACTCCTGGGACAGACACCAGCTCTGCACAAACTGCACCTCCCCAGTGCTGTAGAGGCACAGCCAGACAGAGACTGTCCTTACCAATGTTCACCCTCCCTGCCATGCTGCAGAGAATGTGTTCCAAGTGTGCTGGCAGTGAACTTAAACCATCTACTGCAGTCTGGTAACACCTACCTCTAATGGCTGCACTAGAATTATGGAGGTGAAAACAGCAAAGGCAAAGCAAGATTTCTTTTTTTAAAAAATTTAATCATAATTTTCTTCATATTCCGTAGATAAAGATTCAGATTTTAATCTCTGATCTAAATGTGTGTCCTGAAGGTGTTCAGCTGAATTTATAACAATGCAATAGCAGAATTTGGCCATGATCTTCAGACGACAACATCAGTTAACAGACTTGCTTATTTCTCCATAATGTATTATTTGGTTTTTCTACGAGGTTCCTATTCAACCAGGATTATAGTCTAAATACAATGCAGTTGTGTGGCAACAGTGTGCCAGATAAATTCAGCTAACTCTGGGTAATATCACAAAAAAATATGTGTTTATAGCTTCATGCCAGTTTCTGACTAATGCTTTTGTTTGTTGCTATAGCAAACCACACATGAATCTGATAGCCAAAAGCATGTTTATGACTAACCTTAGCTCTCTGGGGATTGAAAATTTGAAATAAAAAAAATCCCTAAAACACAACACACAATGTGAGGAGAACATGATAGGAAACACCTTTTTTGGCATGAGTTACTATGAACATTAAAAGAGAAGAACATTTTAAGTGGAAAACATTAGGAAATAGGAACTGTGGGAATAACTGCTTTTAACCCACGGCAATTCAAATTGAGCTTTCACTTCACATGACAAAGTTGTCTGTGCAGGACTAGAGAACTTTGCAGGAAGTCTTGGCTGTGTGCTAAGAGATGGATTTAAGTCTCTGAAATCTGGAGAAGCTTTGTATCACACTTTAAAACACTCAGACCACTTTACTGGAGATAATTTTTACACCCTGCCTTGACACCTAGGACATGGGCATTCACTTAATTAATTTCTATTACCATTTATGCTTTAGTAGTTTCCAAGAGCCTGTCCCAAGACTGACACCTCATTATGCTGTACAAATACACAATGGAGAACAATGCTGGCCCCAAAGGGCTTTCTGTTAAACTAACAGAGAGAGACAAAAGGGGAGGGGGCTGGACAGAGAGGGAGGCAGGGGGGTGATGTGACTGCATTACCCTCCCAGTCAGAGGTTGAACCCAGCTGTCTTGCACCCCAGTTCAGCTGACTGATTCAAGCTGCCAAATATGTCACTGTGAAAAGAAGAATACATTATGTACCCCGTAAAGGAGAGAAAATCAATGCAGTTGAAGTGATACCTAAACTAGGACAGCTTACAACAAAGCTACAGTATGTCAGACAAAATTTATACTCATGTTACCCTGTTATTCTTAATAACCTTTTTCCTTCATAGGTTAAAAAAAACAAAGGGGAATATTGCAGTAGAGTGTATAGATCAGATCAGTCTCCATCTATGTTTTCTATTGATTTCTATTGATTCAAGTCTCTAGATTTGAATATTGCACCTTTATTCTTAGATTTGTACAGTGCATGAAGGCACATTATTATCATTATTCCTGACAAGTTCTTCTATCATCTGTATGATACTCAACAGAGTCTTGGGTTCATGTACAACTTTGTGGAGAGGTAAGTCTGCCCAAGCTCTCGTGTTCCAGGTATTTCCAAAAGGTTTCATGAACAACATCTTGACCCACCAGTGGGATCATCAGGACACAACCATAAATGGAAGCTTACAAAAATCAGTAGGACTTAGATGATACCTGCTGATCATCTAATGCCACAGGATCAAATCCTGAAGTATTGATGTTTCATTCTGTGCCTACTCAAGCAAGACATCACTTTGCTTCATTGAAAATGATACATGGCATGTTACATTGCATTCTTGTCTTGTAATTCAGACCATGATATGGACTGAGGTCAGCTTTGATTTCATCTTGCAAAATCCTGCAGAGCACACATCACTGCTCACAGCAACCACCCCTGCAACCTTGTAAGAGTAAGTGCTTTGAGAAAAAAATGCAGTTTGTAGATTACCCATGAGCTCCATTGGTAGATACAGCAAGTAGCACTAAGACATCAGGGTTGTCTAAAGTGAGAAACAAAGGCAAATAAGAGGCAGAAATTTTCCAGCAATAGCCCAAGTATCACTGCTGGGCTATGGACGTGGTGGCATGCAGAGGGCCATATATGTCCCTCTCTTGGCTTTCACGTGCTTTTTCAGTTCTTCACATTTGGCAGAAAATGCATCTTACGAAAAAGAAAATAAAAGGAAGCTGCCAGGCATCTTTCCTCCACACTGTGAACCTGAAAACAGCTTTGGGCCTGGGAAGCACAAAATACAGAGACTATTTCTAAACAGCCACCTCATTCTTTGTGATTTAGCCCCAAAGCAATTGCTCTTCCTGGGAGTGCTGGAGAAAATTAAATAGGAGACTGCAGGTAGAGGTTGCCAACCCAACTTCAGCTCCAAATTACTTTGTGATGGGTATTAGGAGGCACTGGTTACCAGTATTTATGGACACATGTTTATGTAGGCATAGTGCTACTTCATGAACCTCTTTCTCTTTGGGCTCTCAAGAGGCACAGTTACCCCCTGCAGCCTCTATCACACACACAGCACTGCCTGGCACATGAATCTGCTGGCTTGGCAACTGCAGAATCTTGGTCATGGTCACCTCCACCTGCCCAAAGCAACATGTGAAACAAGGTGAGCTCTCCCCACCTTGCAGAAAATAAGATAGCCAAGTGAAAAAAAAATGACTTGCTAAAAGTCACAAAGCAAGTTGGCAGCAGAGCCAGCAATAAATACAACCCAGATGTCCTGGATTCCACCTCCTCCCTGCACCATGCTGCCTCTCTTAGCTCAATGCTGGAAGGAAATGTTTTACATTTACTCATCCCTCCTTTTCCTTTGTCAATAGAAATTAAAGCAGGCATCTGACTGCCTAAGCCTTGAATACTCCAATGGTTTCCAAGGCTTGCAGTAAAGTCAGCCAACATTTCTATTGAATCCAGCCCCAATGGACAACTAAAAGTGATTTCTTTGCCAAGTAGCTTATCAGTGCAAAACTACTTTAAGCACATACTACTTTTATATAGATATGCATTGTGTATTCATATGTATTTTTCATGACTCTGCGAAGAACCACTAATTACAAACCACAATTTCTTTCACTCTGATGGTTTTGGCTGAGGTAGAGTTAATTTTTTTTCATAGTAGCTGGTATTGGGCTGTGTTTTGAATTTGTGCTGGAAACAGTGTTGATAATTCAGGGATGTTTTTGTTATTGCTGAGCAGTGCTGCCACAGAGTCAAGGCTTTTTCTGCTCCCCACAGCAACCCCATTGAGCAGAGTGGGGGTGCAAAAGGAGCTGGGAGGGGACACAGCTGGGACAGCTGACCCCAACTGACCCAAAGGATATTCCAGACCATATGGCATCTGCTCAACATATAAAGCTGTGGGAAGAAGAAGGAGGGGGAGGACACATTCAGAGTCATGGCATTTGTCCAGTACCTGTGATGGAGTCCTGATTTCCTGGGCATGGCTGAATACCTGCCTGCCAATGGGAAGCAGTGAATTAATTCCCTTTTTGCTTCACTTTTGTGTGTGGATTTTGTTTTTCCTATTAAACTGTTCTTATCTTAGCCCATGAGTACAGTTTTACTCTTCCTGTTCTCTCCAATCCCACTGAGGGAGGGAGTGAGTGAATGGCTCTGTGGGGCTGAGCTGACATCTGGGGTTAAACCATGATAGCAACTTAACCAAGCAGTGAATAAACTGCTGATCTACTACTGTTTAAAAAATTTTTTAAAAACCCTGACCAAACAAACAAAAAAGCAACTCCAATATACTTTTTGCAAGTATGAATTTAAGACAAGACCCTATACCTTTTTATTTTGTAGAAAGGTAGGAAAGTTTGTCAGGATGTTTCTTTCATCGAACACACCCAGCTCTGCCAAAAGACTGATAGCTAATTAATGTTAATTTCCCATCAATTTATCTTGTGAACAGAATGTCCAAATAATTAAAATTTGCTCACTAAGCAAAAATTATGGTGTCTGTATGGTAGGCCATATTCATATATTTTCCAAAAGCAATGTAAATCTAATTTCCATCAAATACGTCATGTCCTCTCAGCAAAATATCCTTACTGCTGTCAGCAAGGTAAGTCCATGTCTCTGAGCAGTTAAACACACTCTTACTTGCCTGTTTTCTCACCCTCAAGGTGAATGCCATTTCATTTTTCCTACCTGTCATCATACAAATCCACCTGGGATTGTAGGTATTGTTGCTGTAACTCCACTTCCAACATGCTGCTCTGCCTCCTGAAGCTACTTCAGGGGAGTTGGACAGAAATTAAAAAGAAATGCAGCATTTCATGTTTTGTCCTCCTCTCACCCAAATACTCAAGGGGCATGACAGTGGGAACAAAAACTTCAGCAGCTACAGGCTGCCTAAAACTCCCTCATTTCTCTTGACTGGAAAACAGATGCCCGTCAGATTTTGCATTCAGGTCTCCTGTCAGAGAGCAGCAGTCTCCTGCTCCTCTGCAGAAGAGCAGCTGGAGATCCCACACCCAGCAAGGTCAAAGAACTCATGGTTTTCTTAGATGATCTGATATGGTGCCTCCACCATAAGGACTCTGCATGGAACCACGTGCTGGATAACTGCGCCCACAGCTTTGTTCCAGGGCTTTATTACGATTGACATTTTCTGAGATCTTCCAGACAATGAAACAGACAAAAATGCAGCCCAAAAAGCCTTCCTTCTTTCTCTGTAGAACTGCTTCTGATACTTCCTCATAACCATCACCTCCAATTTGCTCACCTTGTTTCACACAAACCTCCCTTATCCTCTGAGGCACACCTGGGCAGGAGACTGTGTATTAACACAGTGGGGACCTTAACCTGCCCTCTGACTGCAGCAGCCACAAATGACAAGAATAGGTCTTGACAAACATGGCTGGGTTGTGCCATTTTTGTGCAACAATAGTCAGTTTTACAGATTTGAGCCTGTGCTCCTGCCAGAGACACTGCTGTCTGCAAACTCCCTGCGAAGCAGGAAGCTCTCACTCCTGCTCCTCAGAGCTACTGCAGCCAGGTCAAGGACATTGCTTCTTGCTGCAATCTGTCAGTGCTGATTTAGCAAGTCCCAGCTCCCTTCCCCTGAATGCACAGACTCTGTCCAGCCTTGCCCATGGTTCCAAGTGAGCCAAACCCTTATCTCTGTCCATCTCTGTCTCCTCACAGGAGCAGAGCTCATGGAGGAGTTGGCATGGTCTGTTTGTGCTGGAATGACAGCCAGCTCCTGTTTTGGATTACAAGATGATGGTTTTCCCTCCCTCTACATCCCTTACTGGGCATTTGAAAGAGGAGGATTTGTGGGGAGGGGAAACATTTATGATGGTTTTTTATAGCTCTTTTGCCCTCGGCTCTGGTGCAAATGAAAGCCCCAGGCCATGGGCTGTATCTGTGTGTGTGTCACGGGGCCCAAACTTTGTCAGCCCAGGCCATGACACACCAGTGTGACAGTGGAGAGGTGTTCCTGCAGCTCCTGAGCTTAGCTGCAGCTCCCTGCACTGAGGACTGCTGGCAGAGGACCAGTTTTCAGTGCATATCACAACTTGGGGGATCATGGCAAAAGTGCTGCTTCCCTATCAAATGCCAGGGTAGAGATCTGCTGACTCCAATCTCCATCTTTCAGAGCAGGGCAGGGACTGAATGTGAACAAGCAATAAGCTCCAGATACACAGGAGGGTGAACAAATTAGTGAAGGACAGCTGAGAATGATGGGGGCAGTGGTCAGCAGAAACACCCCAAACAAATGGCAGTGTGTCTTGCTGCCGATGTGCAACACAGCTCTGCAGCACCAGTGTCTGATACAATTCCTACAAGGTGTTTTCCCTGGGCTGGAAAATGCTGTGGTTGCCCACATGGGCGAGGAGGGGGTTTTGCTGTATGAGGTTGTCTCACCCACACTGGTTTTCACTGGCCTGTGGCTGGATGTGTCTGTGTGTGGCCCTGCTGGCTGCTTGTAAAATAATCCAAAATCACTCATTTTCTTTCCATGCCATTGGTTTCCATTCCCCCTTCAGGGTTGTCTTTGACTCCATCACTGCATCCCAAGGGTTTGCAGGCACCTTTGGGCAGCCTTGCTGAGGCAGCAGGCTGTGGTAGGGGGCTGTTCTGTGGGCTCCCCTGCTCCCATCCCTGTAGTTTTGCCAAAGCATCTTCCCTCAACACTACCAACCAGAGGTACCAGATGTGAAGGACTTCAAGGTGGGCCTGTCACAATTTTCCTTCATGGGTGCTGTGTGAATTTTAACTTTTCTTTGGGAAAAGAAGCTCTAAAAGCTGAAAGAAATAAATCAGATTTCCTACCCAAGCCTTGCCATCAACGATGGTCCACATCCAACAAGTTAATCTGACTCAGGTGCTTCGCCCTCTCTGTTCCAGGGCACCTGCAGGGCTGAGTGCCCCAGATGCCCCTGCTAGCATTGCTGGGCACCATTTGCTTGCCTGCAAACACCCAGCCTGCAGAACCACCACCCATCTGCTCTGCCATCTGCCTGCCACAGCTGTCCCTGCCACTGCACCAGGCACTGCTCTCCTGGAAAAGCCACAGTTCTATGCTGACAGAGAGGGACTGCAGCATTTACCTAATTAAGAGAGAGAGGCAGTTCTGAATTTGTGTGACAACATGCTCTGGAGCCCATAGGTTGACTAGGACATAATTTACTGATGTGCAGTAAATGCTGCTGACACATGTACCTGTTCATGCTGGCCCCAGAATGACAAAACACTGCTGCCCTCCAAATAACATTTCTGCTCCCAGGTTCTCCCTACCTACTGCTGCTGAGATCCTGCTAGTCTGGGGTGCTTTATTTTCCAATATCCTCTGAGCAGCCTGACTTCTGAACAGCAATACCTCAGGCACACACACACACCCTCCACACTTCTAGTCCTGCTGTGCTCAGCAGCAGCAGAAGGAAAATGATGATCCAGGTCTTTGGGAGGGGTCCCCTGGCCTGGGGCTGACCACGTGGCTGGGAGTTCTGCAGGATTGGGGCTGTTGATCCACAGTAGGGAAGCAGACAAAGTGAGAAAGGGAGAGAAGGAGGGGGAAGCACTGGGCAGAGCTCCCAGGAAAATGCTGCTGTGGCCAGTTTGCTTGGGCTCTTCAGGGACTTCTGATGGCTGCTCTGGTCTCCTTACCATGAGACCTAGGGATGATTTGTTGTCACATGCGCTGAGCACACTGTTTTCTTTCTAAGAAAAAAAGCTGATATATTAAGGAGAGATTACATTCATGCTTGAGCTTATCTGAAAGTGCTAGGCTTATTCTCTGGGCTTTAAGGTTTATTTAGACTCAGTAAGGTTTATGTATTTGGCTGGTCAAGCATGCAATGTATACATTATAATTATGTAGTTAATGCACTAATCTCTGTGATGAGCTTTCCCGGCATAACCCAGTACAGTTAGCCAAAAGCTTCTTTTTAACCTCTGACAAAGGATAATTTTAAGAAGAAAAACATGATTTCTCCTGCTATCTCTATCCAAACCTTTTCACAGATTGCTTTTAGACTGACTGAAGCAGTGGTTAAATCCACTGTGAAGATATAATCCAAATACAAATAGAAGATCACAGTGCCCTTACTCAATTTATTCCTTTCATAGCAGAACTGTGGGGGCCCTGCCTCCATCCAGCTCTGTTGATCACTGGAATGTCCCCTCATAAATACCTGTGTGTGAAAAGTCTGTTTTGCACCACTTACATAGTCAATCATTTTCTAGCCTGAGACGTGCCCCCAAAAAGCATAGCAAAGCCTAAGAATACATTACCCACCACTGTTCATGGGAAGCCTCAGTAGCAAGATGGTATCACCATGAACCCAAGTGCTGCATGTAGTCATTCTCATGTGAAAATGCCCAATTTGCCTCCAAAAAGAGTTCTTACTTGCTCTTTAGGCATCGAGTTGGCTGAGCTATTCATTCTGCAAACAATTTTTTTCTCATAATCAAGCCCATTATGTGAAAAAGTCAGTGTTAAGGAGTGTGAGGATATAGTTCATATAAAAATCAATGCAACCTTTCATTGAAGCAGAAATCAGATCAGCTCTAACATATATGAAAATATTTGGGGAATGTTTAATGACATTTTTGTGTTCTTGTAAATTATTTGTTTTCAGCTGATTTTAGAAGCAGGAATAGGGGAAGCTTAGCTCATATCAGGAAACATCAGCAATTGAAACCACCAATTTTCTCATGATAGTTTCACAGATCTTCATCTTATAGACCTTCCAATAAACTCACATACACAGAATCACAGAATCTTTAAATGTGGAAAAGACCTCCAAGATCATAAAGTCCAACCTTTGACCTAATACTACCATGCTCAGTTTTCAAGGAAATGAAAAAAAACCCAGTCAAACTCAATCTTTTGGATACTTATCTTCTGATTTGAGGGAGAGCTGCTAACTTCTTTGATGTTCACCATCTCTAACTAATTTTCAGTATAATGATGCCTAATCCCACTGAGCCATTTTCCCCCTTCAGGATACAGTGCAAGCATCAGTTAAAGCCATTCCTGCTGTGTGGAAAAGTTGCTATCCCATTTGCCAACTATAATAATTTTTGCTCCTGCTCCTTTGGGTTTCTTCTATGTCCTTGAGTTTTTATGGCTAAAATTCCCATTTTGGAATTCACTCCTCCAAGAAATAGTGCTAGGGCAAATTCTTTGGATTATAAAGAGTTATGTGAGGCAAGGGAAAGAAAAGCTCCTGCATGTATTTACTTGAGGGAAAAGTAGAACACAGTGCCTGGCTGACAGTCAAAGGTCCAGGAGCTGGAGCAAACCACACAGCAAGTAAATGAACAGAGGACCTGTGGAAACCTGATGACATTTGCTACCTATGGCTGGTACGGAGTATGGGAAATTCCAGGAAAAGTGGGGATGACTGGACTAATAAAACGTGTGAGCTTTCAGGATGCACTTCAAGGTGCACTATTTTATATCTGTAACAATTTATTAGACTATTTAGCTAGGACTTGTGGAAATGGGAAGAAGTATGTGCAGCTTGAAATCTTTGTTTTTCAGTGCTGGCTGAGGCTGCAAACACACCACTGTCCAAGGGGAGAGAACTGGGAGGTGAGTGGGCAGGTAGAAGTTATTTAAAATCAGAGGGCTGCATGGATAAGAGCTGCTCCTCTGACTCCATGAAAGTGAGGTACAGACCACTGCTATCAAAATCAAGTAGTGTTTGTTCTCTTAACTACAGAGAAGAAACAACATTTGCCCAGCAGTGAAGAGCAGTTCCTGTGGCTTTGGAGTCTCGAGCATTTATCAGCAAGCTTGGAAATCATATAAACCTTATCTCCTTGTTTGTGTTTCTGAAAAACAGAAAATTCTGCCCCCTGAAGACACTGCTATCTTTATTAGGCAGATGAAGTGGTTTTGGTGCCTGCTCTTCTTCAGACACTTGCATTCCTGCTCCATGGAATTTTGCTGGGATTTGGGCCGTTACCGTGGCCTGGAACTCTCTCCCTTGCAGAGCTGCTGTCCCTCACTGATGGGTCCTCTATCAATTATCTTGGCCTATCTATTACTTACATGCCATAGCACCTTCAGCATATTTTGACTTGTTTCAGTTGCTCTGCACTGCACATTTGGTCATCCCCTTCTCTGACAGAAAACTGCAGACTTGCTCTCTGCTATGAGTCAGTGGTGACTTTCAGATATTTGGCTACCTTTAGTCTGCTTTCAGGAAGTAAACATGTTGGTAGGAAGTATTTAGTATATGAAAGGTCCTCTCCTAACCTAAAGTTTTGTTTTCCAATATGAAATAATGAATTCCAGCCTTGACTCTGAAATCCAGAGTTAAATGAGCAAACACATGGATTTAGCAAATTTTCCTTGGAGCAGGCATAACCCTCTCACACTGGGGCTAGGCACAGCTGTGGGCCATCCAAAGGACCTTCCTTGCCACAAGGATGTTGCCTTGATTCCTACAGCACGTGGGGAGAAGGCAAACCAGTTTTGGTCAGGTTTAATCTTAGCTCCACGGGGAGCTGAACCCCCTCCACTGCTCAGCGCTGCTCCACACTTGGCTGTGGAGGGCAAAGCCAGCTGGGCAGGCTGGAAGTTACACCTAAGGGAAGCAGACGAGGCAGAAGTTGCTAGCTGGGGTTGTCAGGAAAACAGTTTGTTGGTGCACTGGGGGTCAGGGACGTGGCAAACTGCCTGAGAGCAAGTGCTTGCCCTTGCTGGGTCTGCCTGTGCTGGTGCAAAGGGCCAGGTCTCCTCCTCACTCTGAACAAGGTTAATGGTGAGGTTTTTCACAGCCTTACTGGTTCAGATTGTATCTGCAATACAGAGCCCACCAACACAGTGAGGTGTTTCTCCAGAGGAGGAAACCCTGCGTTTTTCAGGGCATATTTTCTGTTTCCAAATGTAAACAACATTATGGAACACAAAAATAGCTAGATGTAAAAAAAAATAGATTGACTCTATTTACTCAAATATTTATTCAGATTACAAGCTTTCACATCTTTCAAATACACTACCTTATATTCTGATTATTTAGGTCTCTGAATGTAAGAAATACTAGAAAAAACCTCATTCTAATCCCTCAGTGTTTTACACTTGCATAGGATTAACTTACTTCTTTGCCCAAGTAGAAAACTTGAGGAATAAAAACAACCCAAAGCTCTGAGTATAGTTGGAGGTTCAAACCTTCAAATACACATTCCTGTGGCTTCATGTGAGGCGTGACATCTCAGTAAGACCCTGATGCTCCCTCCACTCACAGGAACGTTAAATGAACTGCCTGTGAAGCTCATGCTGTGGCTTCCTGGAGAAAGGTGTGTCCAAGCACAGGGCACTGAGCCCCCCGAAACCAACAGGAGGTTAAATCAGATGGCAGCTATTCCCAATAACCAGGCATTACAGACTGCTGGATTTCATTTCAGTGATGAGCTTCAAGTACAGCCAAAAGCGAATAGAGGCACGTTGACCTCATAGTTTTGTGAATACAGACTGAGCGTCCAAGACAATTAAGAGCAGGGAATACGTGCCATCTCCAGCCCCTGGCGAGCCACTGCCAGAAGTTACCGCTGCCCTGTCCGACTGAAAAGACATTAACACCCGCTGCAGAGGTTGGAAGGCAGCCATCCCCAATGGATTGCTTATGAGCACTGACTAGAGTCAAACTGACTTCAGTCAGAGATTTACACAAGCCTCATAATCTAATAGTAGAGTTTACTTTACCAGAGTGCCACACCAAAGATAGTAAAATGCAGTTTTAGCTAACAAATCTACATGCTTGTACAGAAAAGCTACAGCCGTCATGGAGCATGTCAGCGCTGCAGAGCGCCTGGCGCAGATTTATAGTTTGCAGTTTATTGCTGAAGAGTTATTGTTAACTCCATTGTTATGGACTTTCTGCAATTAAAAGTTCCAGTCACACTTATCATTTTTAAACATAGCTAATAAAAAAGCAATAAATCCTGGGATGTTACAGGTTTGCCCGTGCAGTTAAACATATGAAACTTTTTTTATGCTGGATTTTTGACCTATGTTAGGATAGATTTTGGAAGTAAATTGGCTGTTGTAAGCTGCTTTGCTTCTGATTTGCTTAGATTAGTAATTTTTCTTGTAGTTTTTCTTTATTATAGTGAAAGAAAGAGTGAAACACACCTTTTCCCTCATGCATGCAACAGGTTATCATAAGCAAAGTACTGTGTCCCTTACAAGTCATCTTCCAAATTTCTGTGGGTTTTGTTGTCATAATTTATAAAGAATAATTGTTATTTTTGTTTTAGCCATGACTTTTGGTCTTTTCTCTCACATGAGTAATGTTTTGTCTCTTTTCTATTGAAGCTTTGAGAGAACGGACTTTTAATTTTCTCGACAGGCAGCTACAGTCATCAATTCTACTTCTGACCATCTGTATTCACATGTTCAGAAAGATATTAGGGGACATGGATGAACCTAGACAGGTGGACAGAATAATTTTACCCTGTGTATTTCCCAGCACTTGATGAAGTAGCCTCACAGCCTTGCAGTGTGCACTTCCAGGATCCAGCTTTTACTGACAAGGTTATGGATCTGCATTTTGAATGCTTCAAGGTTAATCTTAGTCCCAAATTCCATGAACATTCAGAGATCCTAATGCCAAGTCAGTATATTATATAGAAAATAGTATCTATTGAGATATAATAACTACACAAATAGTATTACCCTTGTAGGAGCAGAGATACTAAAAAATCCAAACATATCTAGGGGAAGAACAAGTAACAGAAAACTCGTATTTATCACAAATCAATCACACGGTAAGAAAACTGCTCTTTGCACCCAGCAATTCATTGCAACAATTGGGATTGGCTCTTTGCACTACAAAAGAGTTTCACTATCTTTGAGATCGTCCTGATGGGTTAAGTATACAGAGGAAGTAAGAAAAACAACATGCATGATCTGGAATAGAGATTACTGAATGGAGGGGTGTGTATGCACTAAGAACCAACATCCCTCTGAAAGCTTTGGGAGGATAATGCTGAAATCCCCTGCGTAAAAACGTGGATCAGAAACTTTTTATCGGGGTGAACACATTTGTTCATCCCTGATCTCACCTCTTCCCATACACAAGAAAGGGGCAGAGGTTTACAGCAGGTGAGATGCACCTTGGTTGAAGCTCTGGGCATACTTTTCCCCAGCAGTGTCATTTAACACACAACATCTTCAGGTTTTGCTTATCAAGCACAGCAGCTGGGAACATTATGTCTTTAAAATTGTAAAGTCCAGTTTCTGTATCAAAGGACGCAAAATGCTCACGCCCACATCTCTCTGCATTTTTAAAAGCCCATCATCTACTGCAAACTTTTGCAATCTGCATCAGAGATTTCATAGAAAGAAAGAAAGAGAGAGAGAGAGAGAGAGAGACGCTTGGGTTTTAAGAAAAAAACTTACCAAAAATAACTGAAGTTCTCTAAAGTTGCCCTGAAGTTGAAATAGCCCAGAACACCCGTGCGGAGCCTGCCTTAAACTCTCTCTCTTTCTCACTCCCCCTCTCTCTCCAGCAATTGGAAGGAGGGCTGTGCAGAAATTCAGCAAACAATTTTCCTTCTATGTCGACCGGGGCGTTCCTCACGGGCAGAAAGGGGATGGCTGAGCCTGGGTGAGGCTCGCTGCTATCCCCAAGGCAGAGAGCACTGTCGCAGATTACACAGCCTGTGAAATCCAATCCCTTTCTCTGCTCGGGCAACAGCTGTACGGCTTCAGCTGAGGCAGGAGCAGGGGATAGACCCTGGGCTTGCTGCTGGTCAGGCTTTCCATGTTGGGGGACGCTGAGGAATGGGGGCACAGGGGTTTCCGTGAGCTCCGCGTCTTCTCGCAGCTCGCTGCCTACAGCTGCAGGCGCTCGCAGGGTGGAGATGCGAGGCAATTTCCGCGGGACTCAAAGTATATGGGATGTGGGCGCCCGCGCAAAACAAACATCTCTTTTCCTGAAATTCATTCCCAACCTTGCTTCAGGACATAACTGGGTAATTAATGTTGTATGTATTAGTAAATTCTCATGCAAGCATGCACACACACAGGATGCAGTCTGTCAGCCTGTCACAGCAGCGCGGTTCAAACGGGCTTCAAGGCTGCCCCAGTGTCCTCTCTAAGTTCGTTGTCCCTTGTCACTTTTAGTCGCTGTTTGATTCTTTCCGAAAGCCCCCTGACAGTCTGACAGTCCTTCCACTAAGGGAAGCACTGTGGTGGCTCACAAGGTGGGAGTGCCCGTGCTTAGTGTTGCGTTCACTGTGTCCTGATATTCTACACTTGAGGGAAGCTGCTTAACGCCAGCAAAAACGGATTTATGAAAATTCCCAGCCCCTCCTGTTTCTATTTCACCCCATGTAAAGGAAAGAAATTTCTAATACAGCTGATTCCTCCCTCTCCCAGGAATTCCACTGATTCTTTGCTCCTCCTCCCTGAAGCTTTAAAAAGTCTCAGCAGTAGATTTTAGCCCGGGTTTCCGTGTTTCACAGACACATCTGGGTGCTGGTTTGCCTTCTGTCAAATAGGGGTGAGGTGACAGAGGGTGCAAAATACAAACAACACATAAGCAGCCCTGGGAGTGTCCTGCAATTGCTCGGGCTGCTTTGCCAACACCAGAGCAGGTAAAAAACACTCCAGCCAAAGGAGAAGGAAAACCCATGTGTTTACAGAGCAACCTCTTTTCATGTGGAGGCAGATGCTGTGCTTGGGATTTTTGTGTTGTTGGATCTGAATAGGTTTTGATACTCGAAATTCTGGAGATTATGGGTTTCTGGACTCAAGTTTGGAATGGTTTTCACAGAGGGTATTTAAAAATCTGAGAGGAGAAACTCAGTGTCTATTATCTCTGATTCCATCCTATGTGGGTACTTAACAGGCATTTTGTGAAAACTGTGTCACAGAATTACAGTATTTATATTAAAGCCAATTCTTTAACTTGTGCAATTAATGTATATTATTACATCTAATTATACATATTAATTACAGATCACATATATAACCTAATTTAGAAACATGATATGTAATTTTATCTAATTAATATACACAGCTTTTCAGCACATGAACTGAATAACACTTCAGTAATTGTGTCTCTTATGTGATTCTATGGTATATCTATATAAAATAAATAATATGTAATTAACTATAATGTGTGATTATACACTATATCTATAATCATATATAATCCATATAAATATACTGTGAAGCAGTTCATGCAGTTCACATACAACCTGTCTTCTTGTGAGTGTGGCATCCACATAAAGAGTTAAAAGAAGAGGTTGGCTGTAGCCACTGTAAGGTGGGAAGGCTGTGAAGGGGGAAGATGAGGCAATGGGACAGTGTCAGCCCAGGGGAAGTGAGAAGGTGGCACCTGGAAGTATAGAAGGTCAGGCTGGGTGGGGTTTGGAGCAACCTGATCCGGTGGAAGGTGTCCCTGCCAAGGCGGGGGCTTGAAACTGGATGATGGTCTTTAAGGTCCCTTCCAAGACAAACCATTCCAAGATTCTGTGTTTCAAGCGAGATGTCCTGCAGCTGCCGCAAGGATGGAGGTGGCCAGAGCAATAAAGGCCTCCTGAGGTGCAGTTGACAGCAGCAGAGTAAACTAAGATGGCTGAGAATGGGAACAAGACCTTGCTAAGAGCTAGCTCAGGCTTGGTCTGCTGGCGTCCCTATTTCTGTGCACTGTCTTTAGGGCTATACCAAGGTCCAGCCTTTCTGAGCCATCTTACAACATCCTAACAAACATGTATTTTTAGAAACAGACATGCAGAACAAGAAGCCCAGCCTACATCATGGATTGACGTGGGGACAGTTCATTTGGATGCAGAAATCTGGCTCCTACCTCCAGAGTGAGCGAGCGGTGCCAGCAGCAGCACTCCAGCAGGACTCGGGTGGCAGCAGCTGCAGGATGCTCCATCCCCACTCAGTGCTGCATTTCAAAACCTGTCTCTGCTGAATATATGGATGGGCGTTGTTTCGATCTTTTAAGAGTTTTTAAAGCCCACATGAGACAAACTCCTAAGCTTGTCTGGCTAAGCTGAGAGAAGCCAACTGTTTTTCCATAAACCTGGAAGGAATTACTCTGTTCGTTTGCATAGTATTGGGAAATCTACGCTCACTGTCAGTGGCTTTTTTCCAGTTTCATCTCAGAACTGAAGGTGTAAGCCCGGATGTCTGAGCACTGCCCTGCAGTTGTGACTCCAGCAAAGACAACTGCGTGTCAGAGATTTATCCCCACACAACTTCAAGCCTAAAATCTCCCCTCTTTTCAGCCATTCCATAATGGAAGTGCTGTTCTGTGACTGTCAAATTATTTCAACATGCTTTGACTGACAGGAATTCATAATGCTCACTTGGTTTATTTTTAAATATTTATCAAATCCACTGTTTGTCTACTAAGCTATTGAAAAAATGCTATCAGACTGATAATTTCCCAATTCACCAAGTGATTCCAGCACAAGTTATTCAGTAAGAACACTCCAAAGAGCCCTTGTGTTTACTTTTCTTGACAGACATCTAAATATTAAAAGATAAAGCTCTTTGAGTTACACAGCAGCAATATTAAAAAGTATTCCTTTCTGCTCAGCTGCCTTGCCAGGGAGCACCACTGTATCTCACATTTCTCTATCCCAAATCTAACCCCATTTCCCAACTTCCCTGTGTTACAAGGTTGTTTTCTCTACTCAGTTCACAGGTAAGGCTGCAAACAATTGAATGGCACAAGCTTTTTTTTATTGGTGTTATTCACACCCTGACGTGTGCAGGGACTCATGTCAGACTTATGCATAAGGGTGTGCTGCTTTAATAGTAATTGAGAAATGAGATGAAAAACAACAGGAATGTTCCTGTGCTTTCTTTGACCCAAAGAGAGAGAGAGAAACATGCTCTATGAGATTATAGTAAAGCATGCTGTGGAACACAAAGTCCTGCAGTTTAGTGTGGAGGATGCAAGGGTGATAGGTTTCTTTTATTTTTTCCTTTTTAGTAGTTACGAATCTTGAGATATTTGGGGGGGAAAATAGGAAGCCAAAAATTTCCACGAGTAGATGAGACTGGGTTGCTGAGACTGGCTAAAGAAAGCAAACTTGTCTGCAAAATTCAGAAAGGAGTTAAAAAATTGAGGACTCCCAGCTGAAAGAGAAATAGGCTGCTAAGAGGATGAACCACAGGAAAAAGGGAGAAACAAGATCAGCATGACCTCAACACGAGGAAGAGTGGATGGAACTGAACATCAGACTGATAATGAGAGGAATGAATGGGTAGAAGCATCTGGCCACCAACTCTCAGTTCTAGCCCAGAGGAAGGTAGATGTAACATTAATAACCAATTTACAGATATCTCCCATGATTTGTCTCCCATGACTGCATTTTGTTACAACACAGGAATGTATATATTTATCTATTTCACAGTCAATTAGTTAGAAGTAAAAAGGTATTTAAGCCAGACACATAAACTTCCTCTGAATTTCTTCTCTTTTGCAATACATAAGCCATTAATTTGACTGATTCGCTTCATCATTTTTTGCATAAAACTTTTCCATTTGCAGGTGGAAATGCAGCCTCACAAATAGAGAGATCCAGGTATGGAAATGAAGTTCCTTCACTGCCTCTTTTAAGAAACCTCTGAGGGGTTTCTAAACCTCAAAGACCTCTTTCTGAAGTTAGTCAATTCAGATGAGTTCCCCCCAATAAGTGAATGGGTGTCATTCATGTATCCTGTAACTTAACTGGAGTCTGTCCTCCAAATAGGAGGATGTCTTTTCATCTGAGAATTTATTCAAAAGAGGCTCCAGTGTCTACCTGCCTGTGACAAGTCCTACCAGCATTACCTGCTTCCTGCACTGACACCAAGATGTAACTGATAATATTTTGTATAGAAAGAGGTTTCTCTTTTGGGAAGATAAACTATTGTCAACCCCACGTATCCAGAGTTGGACTAGCAAGATCCAAACTCATGGCAAAATAACCCAGACAAACCCAGGGAAGAGTTGTATATTTTCAGAAATTCAAATATTCTCTTCCAGGATCCTACATACATTCTTTTTTCACTTTGGTGGTTAATATTGTTGCTGATGGGGGCGGGGGGGAGCGCCTAAAAATGCAGATCTACAACCAGCATAAACAAAAAAAAAACCCAACAACAACAGAGAAAGCATTATTTAGAAATGAAACAAAATGAGACATTTCCAAGAGCAATCCTTTCACTACCAGGAGAAGAAAAAGGAAACTAATTCACTCTGCACCGTTTCTTTTATTTTGTCCTCGGGCATATGCTCCATCTCCCTTTGTCCCCCTAATGCATTTCCACCGGCCCTGACAGTGCTGGCATTGACCTTATGCAGCCAAAATAGCTTGGGCAGAACGAAACAGAAAAACGGGAGCCAGCCAGAGCAAGGGGCAACACATGGCCACGGAGCTGGGGGAACACTGCTGTTAACAGCAAGGCTGTACAAAACCCACGCTACTCCTGGAGCTGCCGCCTTCCTGCCCCGCCAGCTGCGGATTTGATGGTTCTGAGCAGAGGGGAACAAAGCCCGCAGAACTCTGCACACCCCCGGCCTGAGGAGTCACCTCGCCACCAACACCCTCCGCTGCTGCTGCTGGACATCCATCTCCAGACTGTGCTGTGGAGGGCTTTAGTTAAGAGTTAGTATTTACTCCATGTTCCCCACAACCATCTCGTTCCCTGCTCTCTGCTGCTTTCAGTTCCCCGCTCAGCTGGAATTCGGAGCTGGCTGACCCGTGGACCTTTATTATTTTACTGTTTCAAAACCTGTGACATTGTATGAAAAGCAGATCTGGGCTCCTCCCTGAAAAGTGAATATTAGCGACAAATAGGCGACAGGAGGAAAACAAAAACAACTCTTCAAGCTGGAAAGATAGGTGTTAATTACCTGTGAATAACCTGTTTGTACTAGGTGTAATGCTCAAGCACCTGGAAACAAAAACTATTTCAAACAAACTGTTTCTCTTTCTGCAATGCCATTGTGCTGCCTTAAGCACTTTTCTTTCCACTGTTTTAGTACTTCTGGATATCACGAAGTCAGTGAGTTTTCTTATTTCGAAATCCGGGGGATAAAAAAACCCCTAAGGACTATCAAAGTATGACTACAACATTCACAAACTCTTCATTTTTAATCATTCACTGAGTTAGATATTTCTGAAGTACTTTTAAGCATCTGTGTGATATTTGTTATATTTGATCAAGACACTTTTTTCCTATCAAATTGAAAGCTGAAGGATTGCCACCGATGTGGTATCATATAAAATAATATAAAAAGATCTCATATAAAAAGCAGACATCAATAAAAGTCAAATATAATTATTAAGTTCAGTAGCTCAGATGCCACTGAAAAAAACAGAAGTTTTAATCCGCTATAGCAAAACACATTTCAGATGCTTCAGTAAGTGTTGGGGTTTCTTTTTTCCTTTTCCTTTTTACCAGTATGGAATGGCATAAATTATTGCCTTTTGGGTGCTCGTGTAGCTTATGACATTCCAGCTGTGGAAATGCTTCAGTGAACCCTCCCTTGTTTTTCTCTCCAAAGTCTTAAAACAGTCCTTAAACAAAGATCTTAAAATAAAAGAGTCCTAGCAGATGATCTCGCTATGTGCCCTGGGGTTTCCATGGCATTTAGTGGTGGTTACCAGTGATTAGTACCTTTGTTGAAGGAGTAACTGGGAACTGCACTGAAATAATCTATTTTTTTTTGGCTTCAGGGTCCCAATGAAACCTGAGGGGTGTGAATGAATGCTGAGCTGGGGACCTGGCTGTGCCCACACAGCCCCAGTCAGGAAAGGGCTGTTTGCAGCAGTGGCTCGGGGCACGGGGTGACATTTCTTACAGCGACATTGCTAAAACGGTGTTTTAACCTAAACCCTCACACGCATCTGGAGTACCACCTGTTACTGAATTACTTGCACCTGTTTCTGCCTGGTGGGCAGGAGCCGGCAGATGCTGCCTTTGACAACAAGCAGGAAGCACAGGTGAATGGGAAAATCTCCCTCAGACTGGGAAGAAGCAAGCAGCAGCTCCTGTCTTGCTAGTAAAATAAACTGGTTTTCTCCAGATGATGAATGCTCACCGTCTTTTGCCCCACCACTGCAGGGGCACAGAGGGAGTCTGGGGTTTAAGGGAGGGTATTTCACACACACAGGGGTTGCTGTGTGTGTGGCTGGCACACACCACCGTGGAAAAACAGGGTCAGTGCTGCTGCTGTGCCTGAGACTCGGTGTGCATCTTCAGGGTGTGGGCTGAGACAGAGAAAGGACTCAGCAGATGACAATGGGGCTCAGTGTTTGCTGCAGGATGTCAGCAACACAGCAGGGTTTATTTCTTAATGAAGTGAGTCACTTGATTGGTATCAAGTATCTGTTGAGTGGTGGGGTGGATCCAAAGTCAGAGGACCTCATTTTAAATATACCATTCACCACTCTGGACTGGCTTGCACTGTGTAAACAACATCAGTGAGAGATGGAAATACATTAGGTTAATTCCATCTGGGGTTTCTAAGTCTCCTGCTTCCTCACAGAGCTGAGACTGATTTTCCAACAACATAAAATTCACCTCAAAGCCCTACATCCCATCGGGAAAAAGCCTTCCCTTGGAAAGGGGAAAGCCAGAAGTACAGGGCAAGTAAAATCAGATAATCAGTACAGTTATCTGACTTCTGCACTTCGACTTACTCAGCTGAACTGGCTTGCTGTTGCCCCAGAAAGGAAAACTTTGGAAAACAGCAGCCAAGAGAGAGTAAGAAAAGGAGTGCTCCATCCATAATGCATTTGTGATGCCATTGGCTCTGTCCTGTGCTGTTCCTATAGCTGGAATTAAATCTTTGGGCTTTAAGGGTCTTGGCACATGTATATTTTGGTTTCAGGCCTTTTCATCCCATTTACTGTCACTGAAGTCAGCTATAGTATTGCCTGACTTTTAATGGCAGCAGTGCTGCACCCTTTAATGCTTTGTTCCTGACTTTCTCCCCTTGAAGAGCAGAGGGAAAAACAGCAACAAACCTCAGTCAGGGGTGAGAAATAAATCATGTCATCTTTTTCACTGGTTAGTGCCAGAGAAAGGTAAAATATTACTGAAACTGCTGGACTCCTCAATATAAATCCAGAAATTGAATTTAAACATAGATTGATGCTCCTGGCAGAGAAAATCAGCGCAATAAGTATGAATAGGATTCCCTTGGGTTCTGCTGAAGCACTCAGCTGTGAGGCAGCATTTCTGTGTGGAGGAGGAAGCCCTGAAAGATACCTTTCCCCGCCACTGCTCTGGTGCCTTTGAGTTCAGCTGCCAGTCACTTGGGTGGATGAAGAAATCCAGAGTGTAATAACTAATTCCTCCTAATTTTTAGTGATGCTAATGGTAAACAAGGTCATTGTTCAGTCACAGTGCTATGTTGCTTCTGGCTGCAGATGCCAATTGATAGGAATCAATGAAGTGAGAGAGAATAGATTGTATTTTTTCAAAGGGAGACATATATATTGTGGAGTTTTGACAGCAGAAGTGCTCTCAGATGCTGATGCAAGCCATGTAAATGTAGGCTGAGAAGAAGAAGCCCAAAATGGGTCAGGAGCAGAGAAGAGCATTTATTCTGAGATCACAGCACACTGAACAGTGCCAGCAGGGAGTCCTGTTCTTCCACAATCTGTTATCTAACACAAGTGCTTGTGTTTTCAGTCCTTGTTTGCTTGTAAGTAAAAGTATTTCTCGTTTAAAAAAATATATTGAATGTATTTGGCGAGTAGAAGGAGAACTGAATCTTAAAGATTTTTATACAGCGTTCATGAAAGAATTTGAAAAGCTAAATAAAGAATTACTGATAGCTTAGCTTTTTCTTTGTCTTGTTTCAAATAAGAAGGTATGTTATTAATTACAAGAATCCCAAGAAGTACCTGGATTGACCAGTGACAAAATAGAACAGCAAAAAAAACAAGGGAGAGGGGATATAGCCCTTCTCTTTTCTACCTCATGCTTGGTCAGCTTAATTATGTTAGTTTAAACACCTTTGTTTCTAAAAAATGGGAAAATGTGAAGTTCTTTTATTTGAAATGGGTATTCCTGTGGATGAATGGTTAAGACAGAAGTTCATGGAGAATTTTTAAAATGTATTTTTTTAGCCGCTGTGCAGTTCTCGCTCAAGGAACTCAAATGGAGGCTGTAGTGCTCCTGATGGCATCACTTAGGTGATCCTTCCTGCTCACACAGTCCTGAGCTCCCTCCAAGCCCCTCTGGCAGCTGCAGGATGCTGCCTGGACTGGGCTCTTGCCCGGGCATACCCACGTGCCACATCGCAGCCCATGATTCTGAGTAACGCCGGTGACTCAGGAAACAAAGGCATGTGACGCCCGCAAGCAGCTCTGTGCAGGCTTCCAGTTTCCCACTACACAGCCGGTCGATTCACCACCTTCTGCTGGTGGCTTCCTATGTAGAGAGTGGTTCAGTTAAGCAGCACTGGGGCCCTACACATTTCCAAATAATTTCCAATAATTTCCAATAATTTCAAAATCCTGGTTTCAAGAAATGATTCCAAATATTCAACAAATAGATGACAGAGGAAAAGGGAAATAGAAAAGCATAACTGCAAGCATTGCCTGATCAAGTGTGATTAGTCCTTAATGAAGGTTTTTGGATGCAAGAAGAGAAGCAGGCTATCCTTTAAGCAGCACCCATGAATGAGAAGGATGCTGAGTGTGACAGCACAGGTCCTGCAGCGCCGTGAGAAAACAACACAGGGTCAGTCCTCGGGCTGCCTTTTTCTTTTACTTAGGGAAATGAAATGGCTCAGAGTGTCTTGTGATAAACTGCTGCCTGGAGCCCATTTCCATCTGTAATTGTCAGCACAGCTGAGTATTGTCCCTGCGTTAAAGGAATCACCCCTTACTCGGGGCTCCCTGCATGACTCAGCTCCCGGGCGCTGTTTGTGTGGCGGAGGGGAGCAGCTGCCAGGCTGGCATCCCCTCCTGTTTCCCTTAGGAAAGAGGATGTGGCTTTGCACGAAAGGCATCCTTGCCCTGCTGTCAGAAGGGACTGCACGGTGCACAGCCGTCACCGTGTGCTCTGCTGGTGCTGATGTGTTAGAAATGATCCAATATTCACCCACACGAGCAAAGCCAGGGGAATGGAAAACTAAAACGTGACACTGGTGAGCACAAAAACTGAGAAGGTGATTCATGCTGTGTGGAAAATGGGCCTCACTGGGTGTAGGCTTGTAGTTCTGTAGAACTGAGCACAGCTACAGGGGCTAATAATTTATCTCATTTATGACAACATTTGGCTTTCTCTTGGTCCTGAAAAGTGCCTGGGCACGACATGTGTGCAATGGGTGAGCCTTCACCATGCCTGCTTCCCCAGGTGCTTTTCTGCTCCCACAGATGGCAGAGGGAGGAGGGATCCTGTTCTTCCCATGAGCAGAGGGATAAGGGGGCAGAGCAGATTCTGCTTAGCACACAAACCCAATATAACAGCAATTAAACCAGATTTGATTCAGTTTGTATTCCCTCTCATGTGCAGTTATGGTGGGTTCAGAGGATTTCTCATTCACTCTTTTCTCAGCCTTTCTCATTGGGGTGTTCAGTAAGAAACACAAATACCACCCTTGCTTCCTGCAGAGCTGCAAGAAGGGCTGGACACATTGCAGGAGGGTGCTCACAACCCCCTCAGAGGCAGCTTTCTGCTCACCTTGCTCCCATCATTTTCAGTTCCAAGACTAATTCTGGAACCACATCCATAACCCTGTGGCCTAGGACTTTCTTTCCCTGCATTAGAATATTTTTATAGTCCATTTTGCCAAGGAATCACAACAGAAAAGCTGAAGATTGGCTTTTCTGATTATTTTCTCACTCCTTGCTGAAAAGTTTCTCTCATCATTCTGCTGAACAGGGAAATTTCCACAGGGAAAGCAAATGAAACACAGTTTATATTCCGATATAAAATTCTCACTCAAAGAGAAATGTTTTGGTTTTTTCTCTCGGGAAAAGAATTCATTTCCTCTCGTGGATTTTGAACATTATTCCTTTCTTACAGATCCTACGGTAAGAAATGAAGGACCCATTAACCATCTCCAACTGATCATGCACCACAGAAAATCAGAAGCCCTTGGAGGCTACATGAAGTCCCCAGTCAAAAAACTGAAACTTTAAAACTAGTGAAGGAATGAAGGAGTGAAACATCCCAAAGGCTCAATTACTCAGTTTTATTATCATATTGTGTGTGGTCCTTGTGAAAATCTGGCCACATCTCACAAACTCAGACCATCAAAAAGATGTTGCATGTGCATACCCCATAATAAAGCCATTAGAAACCCAAGAGGAGTTTTCTAGTGTGAGTCATGATACTCAGGAAGAGATAAGGCAGGGCAGCCAATTCACTTTTAAACAGCAGCGTGAGCCCATGCAAAAGCAGCAAATCCAGACAACCTGGATATCTCAAGAGTGGTTTTTTTGCAGCCTCAAAAAAGGCTAAATCTCAATCAAGCTGCAAATGTACTCCTTACACTGATTTTGAGGCAGGAGGGAGAGTGCAGATGCAAGCAACAGCTTCAAAGATTTATTTGTAGTCTGTAGTACCCACCTAACCCTCCAGTAAACTTGGAGAGAGGGGGACCAAGGGTTGTGAGGCAAAGGAGTGAGAGCATGGATGAATTGGTTCTTGATAACTGCACAGAGGAGAAGTCTTGGTGAGAACTTACAAGACATCTTGGGAAAGAGATTTGTTTCAGGTACAGCATTAATCTCTTATTTTCTTAGTTTACACATTTTAAATCTCAAGGAGCTTTTGGCTTTTTTAGAAGGGAACAAATTGTAACAAAGCAGCACTGCAGAAAATCCTTGGGGTGCCTGTGAACCAGAACAAGTTTGGGAATCTGTAGGTCAAGGCCCACAGTTGTCATTCAGGGAGCTGCAAAAAGGAAAGCTACCCTGCCAGATGTTACCTACAGCCTTCCAAGGCCACCCATTAATATAAAGAATCAGCCACCTTATGAAGAACAAACTGAGCAGGAACTGGGCAGAGCACGACAGTGCCAGGGCCAAGATGCAGAGAACACTGGGTATGTGCTTCAGGTTGAGCCAACATGAGACAGACAGGAGCCTGAAGCAGCCCTTCCTTCCCAACCATGGCAGTATTTTCTTTTTATTTCGGTGGCCCTACTTGTTCACTCCTTAAAACTTCAGTGTTTCTGGACAGGACATGTCCTTACCCATCCCTTGGGGCAGGAGAGGAGGCAGCACATCAGCCTCTGCTCGGGATCAATCCTGCAGATGGTAGAGGTGGAGACAGGAGACAGCAGGCAAGAACTGTGGCAGGCTAGAGGGATTAAGCTTAGGTACAAGTTGGACCTAGTCCAGGCTTAGCCTAGGAGAGCACATGGACTGAACCTGGACTGAACAAGAAGTGTGGTGGAAACCTCCAGAGCTCTTTGAGGCAGATAGCAGCAATACAGAAGAAACTGGAATTTAATGTGTGGAAGAAAGGAGGAAGGGAGTGTTGGAGACTGCAGAGAGGGTCTAGGGGGAAACAGTCCTTTCAGGAGTATAGCTGGAATTTTCCCCTGTGCATTTTCTGCTCACCACAACTGCATTTCACAAATCCTCTAGCACACAAGTTCATGGGGAAGAGCCTAGAGGAAGATTTTGAGCATCTCTTAATAGTAGATGAAGTAATTGGATGGTAAGATTTTTAGCCAAGGTGTATCCAGTGATGGCCAAACACCCCAATTCCCATTTTAGACCCCAAATGTTCAAAGAAAAAGTTAGGGCTGACTGACCAACTCACCCCCTACAGCTGGTGGTTTCAAAACTATTGCTATTTTCCTGGAAATCTCTGACTGCTGAGCAAGTAATTTTCACTCACGAAAGATTTAAGCTTTTAAGGTGGCACTTTGCCAGCAGAAGGAAAGGTGGTGCACATCAAAAATGCTGGTTTTCATTTTGGCTGTACCTGCTGACCCTGACCTGGTGAACAGATGGAATACACTGAAGCTTTTGTAGTGATGAAATACTTTGTCCCTCTGCACAGGACGCACTCAGGACCTCCCACAGCATGACACACTGAATGGCCACCCTTTCTCCTGTACCTACTGGCATCTCACAAGGCAACTAAGAACTGATTTCAAAGCCACTGCTCCTGCCTGGGGGTCCCATAGCCCTTTACATCCTTTTGTCTTTAATTTCATAAAGCACCATTGTCTAATTCTGAAAACAAGGATATCCCTCATGTTTAGGCACATCCATGAGTTTGCCTGTCTCATCATTGATCACAAGCAATGAAGGACAAGCACAGTTGGTAGAAATAAAAGTGTAGTTACAGGCTTTTGCATCAAGTCACACCTTCCCCCTAACCTCTAGGCTGAGAAATCTGTGCATACTCAAAGTCTGGAGGGGTGTCAGTCAGACTGAGTGTACTGAAAGCCAGTATGGGTGGATGCCTGGTTTAGGACCTTTCCATGATCCTTTGAAGTATCCCTACAAGACAGAACAGCAAGAATTACAAGAAAATTGACACCCTCAAGCAAAGACAGACTTTTATTCTGAAAAAAACTACTTAAATGCAATCTGCTGCTGTGTAATATATATGCCAGAGGGACAAAATATGGTGTAAAGTAAGATCTCAGCAAGTTGAGATCCAGCTTACATATTTGGCCTGTTTAATCCAAGGATGAAAATAATTACGCAAAGTCAGTCTAAGCAATCCCAGAAGGATTTGAACATATGAAATACAGTCCCTGCGAGAAGCGGAAGGAAGGGAGAGCTTCACCAGTTTCAGTTCCCCTTGGCTTTCCTATGCTTGTGTGTGAATTTGGCCCAGAAAACTGTCTGGCACAGGGGATGGTGATCATTCATCCTTTCTATTTGCACAAGAATGTGGGAAGGGCTTAGAAAAAGCTCCTCTTCTCCCATCTGGGGGTCTGGGTGGGTGCCAGTTAAGTTCAATGATGCATAACCATTTCAAGAAGCTCCTTGCCACTCTCTGTTTTGCAGGCATTTGTAAAGAAAGCAAATGTACATGCCCCAGAGCATGTTGGTCTCTCTGTCAGGGTAGGGGATATCCTACTTTTCCCTGCTTGTCATGACAGCAATACCAGGCAGAAACCAGTTTATCACCTTAGCACACATCCAACAAGATTTTCAAACCCCAGCAGCCGAGGAGAAGAGAAAGAAACTTAACTCACAGGTAGAAAGTCTTGATGTGGTGTGTGCTCAGAGAAGCCAGAAACTACATCTTCTTGAGGGCACCAGGTGCCCCTTCTCACCCACAGGAGCAGCAAGGGAGTGCAGGCAAAGCAGCGAGATGTGCTGCAAGAAGTGAGCTCCTACCTGGAAGCCGCGGGCAGGTTTCTGTCCCGGTGTCCTGCTGGCAGTGTCCCTGCTGGGATGGATGAGGTGCTTTGGGTCATCCATGCGCCCAGGTCCCAGGGTGGGGCCAGCGGGGGCGGCTTTGGCTCCAAACCCCGCCTCGCATCATGTGAGCCCTTCTCGGCCAGCTCTTGCCAAAGGGTGCTCCCATCTCCCGTGTCTATGGGAGCCTTCCCGAGCAGCCTCTCTCCGTGTTGAGCGGCAAATTGCAGCCAGGCTGCCTCGCCTTTGAGTCCTCGCCAAGGTTTTGTTTGTTTTCTCTTCTGTTTCAAACATCCTTTGTGCCTTTCTGGCTCAGCTAATTAGCTACAATGTTCAGCTTCCCCCAGTTTTTAAGTGCTGCCCGAATGATAGCTGGTGAGACCTAGAGGGATGCTGCAGCCAGTGCTGAAGGTGTGCTGGGGAAGGAAGGTGGTCTCTGCCTGTGGCAGGTTCATCCAGCTGATGCACAGAACTTCAGAAAAGACACGGTGGCTTGGGGTCAGTATCATCATAGGGTTTGTACCTTGGTTGCTGCAGTGCCCTGCAGCCAAAACTGCCACATCTTTGCTCCTGGTCCTGGCACAGACACTGGGTCCAGGTCACAGAGACGAAGCCATCAACACCTGCAGCTGCAGGAGGGGTGGCTGGGACATAGAAAGGATGGCATCACAAACTCATTGGTGCAAAGGAGCATCTCCAGGGCATCCTCAGCAGCCATAAAGAGTGGGAAGTCTGAGAAAGAAGCACCTTGGGAATGGGGGGAACTGCTCAGAGGGAGAGATAGGAGAAAGACAGAAAGGCCGTGTTTAGGCAAGAAAATCAGGAAGAAAAGCAGCCTTAGATATTTGGAGTTGGACCATCAAACTGTATTTTAAAGATTTGTCTGAGCTTGACTATTTTTACAGCTCCATGGTGTCTCTTATCTTTACCTACTACAAGGCAATTGGTCCAGGGGTTAAAATTGCAGTTTTGAGCCATGAGGCAGCCTGTCGTAATCCATCTCTATTACATAACCCAGCAAATATTTTGCTAAAGTTCAGTTTAATTGCAGGATTGATGGTGGCAAGAAGTATATTCTCCTTTATGAATTTTTTCCCCTTTGAAAATCAGGATAGAGACATGCAAAGGGTAGGTTTTTTTCTCTGCTTGCCTTATTCAGTGGCTAAGAAAAGGCGCTGTGTTCCCCCTCACACTAGTCATGCTTTGCTTCTCAAGGAAAAGGTTAACATCTCTCCTTGCCCCGCTTCTCCTGCTGTGGCACATACCAGAGATCAGAGTGCAAGAGACAAACATGACACAAGTCAAGCAAAGAACTAGAAACAGGGTGGGGAGGAGGTGAGTATCCTTAGTCCAAATTAGGTGGAGCTCAACTATTCTTGTATTGTTTTCCTAAGGTCATTCTGGAGTAGGGGAGGACACAAAGGGGAAAAAGAGAGCGAGACAAAAATGTTTTGCTATTTAGCTTTTTCCTGAGACTGTTTATAGGTTGCTTGACATCATTTCATGATCATTCATGGCAAAGCTTTCCTAGACTGTTTTCTTCCTCCTCTCTTTAATGCCAGTGTTGCCTTTCTGATGTTGTGGGATCTGTGTGGCTCTTTCCAGATCTCACATTCTCTTGTGCTTCTTCTCATGTGCTTCTCTCTTCTCATTATATTGTTGGCCCTTCTGTGTAATACAGAGAACACCTATTGGAGGCTCAGAAATGCTGACTGTTGGGCTAGATCACAAATTTCTCTGCTCCTTGCAACAACTTCAGATCCAGCTCTTTCAGATCCATGCTGACCCACCTTTTCCATCTTTTTCCATACCTTCTTTTAATCCTTTCTGTTTTTCTAATTATAGCTGTAATCCCCATTTACTAAAGCTTTTTGTGGTCCAGCTCCCTTTTCCAGTTACACTAGTGTGAATCCAGAGTAAATCTGCTGGTGTAATTGGGATCATAAGATATGAGATGACTGTGCCTTCCAGGAGCCAGAGCCAAAACCAATGTCACCACTGTCAGCATCTTTCTCGCCGTTGTTTCCAATATCAAAGGGATATGTAGTCTGGGAGCAGTGATACCAATCATCAGACTGGGAGTTAAGTTGCATAATTTACCTACTTCAACCTTCTCCATATGCTTTTCAGCCATTAATTAAGTATAGGAGCCCAACAAAGACAAGGGTTATCATTTTCAGGGTGAGGCACTAAGAAGGCAGCAATGTTCTCAAAGGCACACAGGAAGAGTCCCCCCTGGCTCTGTGGTGAAACCTCACATTATTTTATTGGCTCAAATTCAGCAATAGGAGTCAAAAAAAGACCCCCTGTCTTTTGTCCCTGTCTTACCAGAATGTTGGTCCCACTGGGAAAATGGGTGCCACTGAATGGGCACTGAGTCTTTCTCATGCCACAGTTGTGTCAGTTTTGGGGTTGATGTTTTGTAGAACAGGGTCAGAGGAAATAGAAATGTCTGTGACAAGGCCCATGGCACTGGCTTCACTGGGGGTATCTCATTTCCCCTTCCAGCCCATGGCAGCAAGTTTCCAGGTCCCTCAGGATTTGGGGATAGATTTTCTCCCTTCATGCTACTGCTGAGTCCCAAAGGGATTTACTGATGTTGGTAATCAGTCCAAGCCAAGCACAGCTTTTGTGCTGCCTGACCTTGAAAACAAAAATGTTTTCAGAGCCTGATCTGTTCTGAATTCATCCACATTCCCAGCACCTCTCCTCAAACATATCTGATGCCACAGTAGCTTAAAGGATTCTGCTTCATGCTGTGTATCATGAACTTAAAAAAAAAAAATAGAAGCCTGGAAAACTTCCCAGATTTTGCAGTGCATCTGCCTTTTGTGCCCCAAGAAAAGGGTGAAGGTGGTAGGGCTGTTTCCTTTAATTTTCTTGGCCCATAAGTGTGCATAATGTTCTCACACTGGACGAGTGTGCTGGTCCATCCCAGCTGTGTATTTCACTAAAAAAAGTTTGTATTGAGGTGAGATGGAGAACCCTATAGTGGAGAAAGACAGATGAAACAGTTTTGTTTCTTGTCTCTTATGTATTCTATGAACACAGCAGTAAATGCAGGTAGAAGAGTGCATGTGTAAAGCACCTGTGTAATTTACAATTAATTTGCTAGCATTCATTTACTAATATTTCTCCCACAGTAATTCTAACTACTAGATTTTTTTTTCTTTTTTCTTTTGTACAGCCTGTTCTGACAGAGGAAGACACACTGATAGAAATCTAATGGTAATATTGTGCTAAAGAAAACTGGAAGCCCAGCCAGGACTAATTACTCCAACCTCAGACCTGGCTGCTGTCTACATCGTGAGGCTCTGTGCAGGCACATGGGCTGGCAGGGTTAGTAGGGGAACAAACTAATGCAGAAACAGGAATGAAAGGTTACACTTGTGCAACTCTTATGGCCCTGAAGATACTTCAGCACAAAATGTTAGGCCAGCAAATTTTGGTACACAGTACTCTGTTTAGTTGTAATATATACCACTAACAAGTACAAAGGCTTAAAGCTAAAAAAATTAGGACCTTATTGGCATTTTTAAACTCATCTGTGTCTCATGACTGAACAGAGTTATGTAATTGTCAGTGTTGCCATAAAGGCAGGGGTGTATCCTTGAGAGACTGTTCTTCCTTTGGTGTTTGAGAGTTTGGTGGCCTGAATTTCCTACAGTGAATGGGCTCTAGCATGGGCCAGGATGGAGAAAGCTCCCTCATGCATAATACCAGCTCCATGTGCCTTTTCTTTCACATCAACATTGGCTATAGGAGTTCCTTGTTATCTCCTCTCTGCACCCCCTGCTCTGCCACATCATCCCCAAAGGTGTGCTCTCAGTTAGACCAGGGAGAAAATAACCCTCCTGCAACCCCACTGCCAGCCAAAACCCCATGGGGATATCCCACTGCTCAGTAATGCAGCCCTGAGCACCCCACAGATCCAGGTTACCCATGGTGGCTGCACTGGCAGATGCTGCAGGACAGACGAGCTGGGGATGGGATTGTGGTTGGGACGGGGGTGCCATGGGAAACATGGAAACGAGGAAAACACAAGATCCATGTGCACAGGACACTGGAGCTGGGTGACCATGTGTGCTGCAAGCTTGGATCTAGAAGTATTTTGCAGCCACTCCTCTGTACAGACAAGCCCAGCCTGGCTGTTTGAGTGTTTGTCTTGGCAGTGAGTCCCCTCGTCCAACCAAGGGTGTCATTTATCTCTGGTGGTGGCAGCGCTCGCCAGAGCGAGGAGCAAGAGCAACAGCCCCGGAGGCCCTGGCTGCTGGGAGCTCTCCCTGGCCTTTGCTTCACATTCCTCCACCTCTCACAGAGTGACAAGGGCCCTGGAAACTAGGCTGCTGCAGCCAGAGTGCCTTGGACAGAAGCAGATGGGGCACAAACTGCTGGGTGAAATGCACCACACTTTGGTGTCCAGTGAAGAGTGCACTACCAAAGCAGGCTTGAGATGTCTATTGATTCTCCTTCCTTCTTGAAGTTTTGCAATGCAGCAGTAAAGAAAAATCAACATTTTTCAGCTGGTTTTGGTTTGCTGCTGAGGTTTGTCCGTTCCTCTCATGAATCAGAAGCTGTGGCAAACACAATGTACTGTGCCTCTGGCGGGTACATACCATCCCCATTTCTTGAAGCTTGATGGAGAACAGCAATCCCTTCATTGGACAGGGGATGGACAAAGAAAGCCTTGTTGCCTGTGGGGCTCTGTCATGCTGATGTTTCTTTTCCACTTGTGCTCATAAGTCACCAAAGAGCCCATGTGTACCAATTGGAAATAGAAGTGTGAAACTAAAAATATAAACTCTGGAGGGAAGAAGATGAGTCAGGAGGGAGGAAGACCAAGAGAAGCCAGAGGGATGCAATTTACTAAGCCTAATTCATGATGCTGGCAGGGAGCTCTCTGCCAGAGCCAGATGAATCAGATTCCCTTTCAGTCTGTGCTGGCACTACAATTATTTTGGTGTCACCATGGGTAGAAGAAGAGTAGATATTGGGAAGCATTACTGGGCAGAGAGTGAGTGTCTGCTGAAACTGAAACAGCTTGTCATCCTAACAATATTCTCACTGAATGAAGTAAAAGGAGGGAAAATGAAATATGCTGATGTGTCAGGTCAGAGCTTCTCCTGAGAGCCAGGGAGGGTGTTCCTCACCCAAGCTGGGAGTCTTTGCTTCTACAGGTTTTGTATTTCTCTGTCTCTTGATGACGCTACAATAGATGCTGTTGCAGCTCATAGTCAAACCTCTTGAGAAAATACTTCTAAGAGAAAGTGCAACTGAGCTGGAATTTTGGTTTAGATCCTCAGAATTTGTGGACCATATTCAGTAGCTTGTGCGGTGGAATGGACACGCAGCCTTTTGCATGGCAGACAAGAACAGAGGAGAAGGGATGTCACTGTACTTCAGTGTTTTTCTGGATGTCACAGCTGTTAGTGGAGCCCTAACCAGGGACTTCCACAGCTCCAGCTGATCTCAGGATCTCAAGTATGTTTTTCCCACACGGTACAAAGATCAACACAGCACCTGAGAGGCAGCAATCTTGTGCTCCAGGTGTCCATTCAGCAAAGGACCAAGGTACGTGGTTTATTTTGACCCTTGCTCCAATCTGGTGGCTATTAGGAGGCCATGCACACTTGCTCCAGTGTCTTAGTGAATGGAGTAATTTACAGCCATTAGTTTCTAGGGATTTAGATCATGTCCCAAAACAAGGTGAAGAAAAGGTTTAGAAAATATTTGTGCTAGAAAGATCTCTATATTTTAGGATTTGGCCAATTGACACAGTCTGCTGATGGAGATGTTCTCTTCTCCTACTTATTTGTTGTTCTGACTTAAAAATTATCCATGAAAAACATATTCATCAACAACTGCAAAATGCTCCCAGCCTCCTACAGATGTCAGATCCAAGTGCATGCATGTTCTTGCCTGGCTAATAAAGAAAACTGGCAAATTTTTGTTTATCTGTTTCTCACCTGTGTCATCACAGTCAGCTAAAGCAGGAGCAGATTAATATAGCCAGCAGAGACAGGAGCTTACAAAACCAGCCTATTTTTAGCCAGCCTTCCTTCCATGCTCTGGAGGAAACAAGAGCATTTAATATGCTCTGCTTGATGTGGGATTCACGGTGTGGTTTTCCCCACCCTTGCTCAGATGATCCTGCCTCATCACCACACTGATATTCCTTTCTCAAACCCATATAACATGCCTGGGCAGCCAGCAATCCTACCTGTCTGAGAAAAACAGAGCTGCTTCTCCCTGCCACACCCTGAACTCCAAGGATGATAATCCACTATCAGGAAACATCAGCAATAACTGTTTGGAAAGCAGATGCCTGTCAAATTTCACATGCAGCCATCTTTCCCTGCTGCATCCCTTCCCAATTTTGTTATAGGTGCCATGGCCCTGATGCTGCTTGGCACCAGGATCTGGTTGGTGCCATGGCATGACCCAGTGCAGGAGATGCTTCTCTTACACATGACCCAAGACAAGAACAGAGTCACACCACCAGAAAACTGCTACCATGGAAGTAACAACCCAGGTTCATGGCATGGGGGAATTTTGTTTCCTTAGCCAGAAAAAGCCTGAAAAAGCAACCCAAACATTTTGCTATTGGTGAGGAAAGCCTGGTTTGGTGGAGTGCTCTGTTAGTGTTCCGGTTGTATTTGTTTCTATTAGGTAGCACCTATACGTCCCAAGAATGTCTCTGATGTGGTAAATAGAAAGAGTAGTAAGAGCCACAAAACTAGTTTGCTAAATAAGTAAATCTGTGCAGGCAGACAAACATTAGGAAAATGCTACTGCTGGAAAAGCCACATTTATAAAAGAAAATATTTTCACCAAAACTATGTCAAATATATTTTGAATAAATAATATTTAAATACTGTCAGAGTGTAGTCCTAAAATATTCGCTATAATCTTATAGTGATTCAGTTGGCTTATGTAATCACCAGGAAACCAGCAGAGTCAGACTGTATCTTTTGTTGGGTGGAGAGATACGAGTTATTCCTTGAGTTGTCTCCTTGATTTCAACAAGTCAACTTAGGCAATAATAGGACTCAGAGTCTGACAAGTAATTTCTGACTTTCCATTGTTATGGAAAATATAATCCTAAACTATTTACAAAAGAAAACAGAAATAATCAGGCATTTAAATTAAAAATAATAGTGTTCCACTTTTAGACTATCAAAATCTTACAGACTATGTTTTGTAGATTATAACTTCTACCAGAATAAATAGTGAGGAAATTTATTGCAGAATGTAGATAAACATAGGTTTTCTTGTATATTTTAGGGAGAAAAAGATACTGTAGAAATTTCGGATTCCTGCCATTTTTGTAGACACAACTTTAAGACTACGAGTTGCTTGTTTTAAAACAGGTCAATTTCTGCATAAACTAAAGAGCAGATTTGTAATTTATTGATACTCTTCTGCCAGCTAAGCACTGTTTGCATTACTCTTTTGACTCATTCCTCCAGTCATCATTGTTCTGCTTCAGCGATATTTTCTATTACAACGTGTATCTTTTCCCCTTAAAAAGAAAATAAATTAAATTGCTAATTTCCTCCTGCTCTGCAGGGAAACCCAGGGAAATAATCCCTGTTTCCAGAGTGCTGTGTTGTCCAGCCAACAGACCGAATACAGAGCACAGGACCCGTTGAATTTGCAAACATACACTGCACGGCACAGCTTTAGCCATTGTGAATGCCGAGTGGATTGGATCATGCAGGAATCCTGCTACTCTGAGAAATGAAGGGCAAGCTCGTGAATTAAGGCATGCAACCCGAAAGAGGCCATTTAGACACAGCTTGAATTTAATTTGTTTACAAAGTCAAAGGCTTCTTTAAGTATAGCTTCGGCATACGCAGGAAAGTTTAGAGGAGGTAACGACAGGCTTTTCTTAACTCTATTTTTCCTTATCTGATTCATGCAGCATCAGAGAAAGCCACACCCCGGCAGCTGCAGGGTTTGCTTGGGAGGCTGAGTCGCAGCGAGCAGAGCACAGGAAAGCAGAAGCAGAATACAGAAAAGTATAGAAAACATAAGCCCACCACTGGCTGGAGATCCTTGCCAGTTAGGAAGAACTAGATGAAAGCAGTCACACATCTTGGTAGATTATGGTGGAACAGCAATAACAAGAGAGGAAAACTTTGTCTTTCCAGAGGATCCTGGTGGAGAATCAGTCCCAATCCAGAGGAGGAGACGCAGACTTTGTGATTCTGTGCTGCAGGAAAAGTGCAGCTAGACTGAAATGAAATGCTGACACACTCCTCAGCCTCTCAGTGAATATACATCCTTGGATGCCAACCAGATTATTCCGGGCTGCCCTGCATTGCACTATGCCTCATTGATCACTGCTTGCAGAGCTGGAGTTCAGGTCCTTGCAGAGAGAGAAGAGGAGTGGTGAGGATGCTCCTCGCAGAGTCTGAATACACTTAGGGAGATTGATGAAGGCTGCCCGGCTGCCCGATTGGCTGCTGCACTCCCTGAGCTCCAGCGGAGAGGCCAGGCTGACACGAGAGCACCGCAGCCTCCTGGTGATGGAGAGAGCCGGCAGGAGTGGGGCTGGGGAGTGCCCTCCCGAGGAAACACAGGGAGGCATGCAAGAAGGGTGAGCAGACCCTGGGATTTTACCTTCCCTGTGAGCAAGGTCTGCTGCAACCTCCCCAGAATCAGCAGAAGGGAATCCCACTCATCTGCTAAAAATTACATTCTTAAACACTGGACACTCATCAGAAGAAGGGGTTTGGGACAGATCTTGGAAGTGAACTTGTATTTATGGCCAGCTACTTGCCACCACCAAGGATGAAAAAGGACAAGATATAAATGATATGTAGACTTTCTGTGTTCTTACAATGCTCAGACATTTCATTAGTAATCCTTTAAAAACAGGAAAATCATGCTGCCCATTCCACATGTAACTGGCCTGGGGCCAAAATCTGCTGCTGTGCAAGAATGTGCACGGGGCCTGATGCACTGAGATAGCAGGACAAGTTTCCCTGATCCTAGTGGAAGCTGAGGAAAGGACAAGAGCAACCAGTGTGAGTGAGCCAGGAGGCCAGTGCTGCTGAAGACAGGGAATGTGCCCATACCAAAACCCCTGTTTTCCGGCTCTGAGTATCACAGTGGTATTGGTGAAGAGCACAGGGTGGGAACAGACTTCAAGGCTTCATACTAGAGTTGGCCTCCTTGGCATTTATGGCAAGGAAGGCAACAAGTGTTGCTGTACTGCTTGGCATCTACCTTAGATTATGCCTAGCCCTTAGTTTGTCTTGAGGAGCATAATCCCCATGACACCAGTTAGCCTGGCCCACCAACTCTGTGGGGACTTGGTGCCTCAGAGATCACAGGAGAGATGACTCCCACCAGAAGTCAGGTCTGTGGGCTTCTGAGGGCAGGATTCAGCTCCCACAGCTTTAAATGTCTACAGAATAAAAGCTTCATGCTGTGTTCCATTGTAGCCAATGGACTGCAGTCATCCAGCCATATTTTGTTAATTGTACCTCTAACCTTTGTATTCTGCTAACTGTGCCTGATGACATAAATCCTTGAGCAGCAGAGCCAGTCCAAGGCCCCAGCTTGTCATGGCTCAAAGATGGAGAAGATGGATCAGAAGACAGAGTGGTGACTCAGGGATTCTCTGTGTGCATAAGATGTGGTTTCTCTCTATTTGCAGAACCAGCTGATCAAGAGAGCAGCATGGTATCTGACAAGTGAATTATTCTTAGTGCAGTAGAAGAATAAAAATCTATGCATTCTTTCCTACTGTTGAAAGTCCTTTAAAGACATGCTTTTGAACATATTAAAATATTTAGTGAAGATGACAACAGTTAAGTAAAAATGCAGATGCAAGCACATGTGCGCACACACACAGGAGAACAAAGCTGGAAGATCTCCCTATTTACTCATTTCAGCCATATGTTTGCACCTACAAAGCCAAAGTACTTCTTGTGGCACGTATATTTGGTTAGTTTTATTTTTTCTTCTGGTATCAGTAGTGAATTCCTGCACAATGCAGAAAGTGTGCAGGAAAAGGAATGCACCAATATGTCACTACCTGGCGCAGGAAGCAGAAGGACCTGGAAGAGATCCATAACTGGGGACTGTATTTATAGGAGGTTTCAGAGCTTGAAGCATGATGTATGCAGAAATTAGTCCAGCACTGTGCTGCCAGGCACCCCAGCTCTCTGCTTGGGCTGCTGCCTTGTGCTAAACACAAGCCCCCTCTGGAGGGACCTGGTTTCTGTTGCCCAAGAGGTTGGATCTCTCCACAAAGACCCAGAGGGGGCTGCTCTGCAGGAGCAGTTCAGTCCATCTGCATTCCTGAGCCTGCTGAGCTGCTGGATCCCCAGAAATGTTTTGTTGTGTCCTTGGAGCTTAATTTATCTGCAGTAGCAGGTTTGGGTTTCTCCACATGCAGTGGTTTGGGATGGTACCCACTTTTGTCATAACATACCAGTCTATGGAACACTCTCCTGGCATGCAGGTGGTTTGGGTTCAGTTCTCAGCTTGCTCTGTGAGGGTGAGGGTTTGGATTCACATTTTCCTTATCTCAGAAGAACCAGAGACACAAATATGGAGTTTCATTGGATCTGGAAAACATCCTTTCTTGACACCATTAAGAAAGCTCTGTGTCTCTTGCTTGCTGAATGCATTCCATCAGAGTCTTCACAAATGCAGATGAAGGGAAAGTGACCCTTCCTGAAGGAAATGGCCATAAATCAGTAGCTGCTTGACCAGATGTCACCACAGTCTCTGCTGAAACAAGGACTGAGGTGCTGATAGAAGGGACCAAAGATTTAGAATTGCACAATCACATAGACCTGCTGGCTACCCTCTGCAGGATCACAGCTCAGCCTGTCCTCCCTAGGCTCTTCCCAGCCTTCCCACTGCTCTCTGCAAGCATTTTCAGCCTGTGAATAGGGCTACAGATAATGCTATAATAATGCTACAGATTTCTGATCACGTCCTTTCTCTGTAAAATCCAAGTGTCTTGTCCTCTGAAAATGTCCTCACTCCTTTGCTCATTAAGTCCAGACAGGTGGAGATGCCCTCAGGGCTGGCAGCTGAGTCTGATGGCCTCAGGGCAAGTGTGTCATGGAAATATCCACAGATGACAGAAGAACAGGGAAAAGTAATTGCAAAATGCTAATGCTCCCTCGGGGGCTGTGAACAAAAATAAGATAAAAAGACAATACCAGACCTTTCTTCTGACATTTCTTACCCCAGAAAATTTGTAGTGGGGGAGGAGCAGTCCTTGGTGCAAGTGGGTTGTGGTTTGGGAGCACTGCCTGTCTGGGAGCCTTTTTAACATGTGCTGCGCAGCCTTGCTGCTCTGGGTCCCTTCACTGCTTGTCAAGTGCCCTGGACCAGGCTGGGTTGGACCAGGCACCAACTGAGCAATGTCCCAGAGCAAGGCAGTCATTGGCTGTCAGAGTTTAGTGGTATGGTATTTCTGGGCTCTTTGTTTCCAGCTGAGTCTACAAAGACCCAGAAGTGAGGTACTGGGGGGAGTGTGTGTGCATGACTGAGGAAGAGAATAACTGAAGTGTCTTTAGTTTTTAAGGCAGGACATGTATGTTGCAAGTTAATTTTCAAGGATTTTTTAATAGCATCTGGAAAGTGAAATGTAGCTCTGAAGGGAGATTCCTCTAGAGATGGGTGTTGCAGATACACACACAACTCTCCATTACTGCTCAAGGAGCCTGGAGGATGGATCCAGTCCAGTTTCTCCATTTCCTTCTGTACACAAAGGTACCTGATGCCCATCCTAAGTACCTTAGGGCTCCTAGACATCTACATGTGGCTGGCAGATCTGACACAGGAGCCAGGATAAACCTGTCCCCTTCCAGAGAGGCCAGCAGAGGCAAGGCAGCATATCCTGGTTGTCTCTGAGAGCACAACTTGCTTACATTTGGACAGCTGAGCCTGGCCAGGGAGGCTGCACTTTGACATTGTTAAAGCTGAGTCAACACATCTGTTCTGGATCTTGACAATTTGAATAATGGGTAGATCAAAATTGTTCAGAGATACATATTTATTTTCCTACATTCATTCCACTTGTTTTGTTTTAATTACTCTTTCCTTTGCAGTTCAACTCATCCAGTGCAGCCCAAGTGAAGATGGCTCTTCAAATGAGCTTGTATTTCTGTCCTGTGTGTACTTCCTGGATAGCAACACTTCATCAGGCTTCTTGTTAGAAACTTCCACCTCTTAATGTGTGACCCAGTTCATTTCACAGGTCAGACTCCTCCAGAGGGATTTATGGCTCTGGCCTGGCACACCCTGTTCCCCCTGTGTTGCTGGAGGGGGGCAGCCTGTGCAGGAGCACAGTGGCAGGGTGAGGTCGGGGCACAGACATGATCTCCTCCCTCAGCTGCTTGATTCTCAAAGTAACACCATAGTCTTGTCAAAAATATAAATACTACCAGAAAGTAGGAGCTGGTAATAGACTTCCTAGAGGTGTAACAGAATCATAGAATAGTTTGGATTAGAAGGGATCTTTAAAGGTCATATAGTGCAACCCCCTGCAGTAAGCAGGGATATCTTCAACTAGATCAGGTTGTTCAAAGCCCCACTCGACCTGACCTGAACACTTCCAAGGGTGGGGCATCTGCTGCCTGTCTGGGCAACCTGTGTTTCACCAGTTTCATTGCAAAAAACCTTTCTTAATAAACAATCTTTTAGTTTAAAACCTTTTCCCTTCGTCCCATCACTGCATGCCCTTGTAAAAAGTCCCTCTCCAGCTCTCTTGGAGCCCCTTTAGGCACTGGAAGGTGCTATAAGGTCTGCCTGGAGCCTTCTCCAGGCTCAGCAGCTCCTGCTGTCTCAGTCTGTGTTTGTAGGACAGGGGACAGCCCTCTGATCTTTTCTGTGGCCTCTTCTGGACCCATTCCAGCAGGTCCATGTTATATCCTGAGCAGTTCCTCCAAGTGTCAGCACTCACCATGTCTCCACACACCAGTGTTCAGATGACTTTGCCCTAGGTCAGTGTGTATGGGAGGAAGAATTCCAGCTGTCCTTCTGCTCTGCAGTTTCAATACCACTGAAAGGTTAATGAGGCTGAATGCCTCCCTGGTCCTCAAATACTTGGGCAAAACGTGGGGAACACAGCTCGTGCCTTTGAAACTCAGAGCTGGAGGAAGGCTGTTCTCAGCAGGGCCAGCTGCCTGAGTCCTGCAGTCTTCTCCAGCCCTTCAGCTGCTCTGCAACAGCACACTGCTGAATTGGGAGCAGCTTCTTTGTTCCCATGGGCATGCATGTCACTGTCACTCTGCACTGTAACTTTCCAGGTTGCACAGCTGTCTCCCAGCCTCAATTCCTACGTGCATTCCAGAATTTGCGCTCTGGCATCCAAATTAATAAATATACTTGCTCTTTTGAGGCCCCAGATTCCTCTCTCTTCATTCCCTTCTTGGTTGCTCTCAGTGTCCTTCTATTCTTTACCGTTGGCCCTCAGTGGCTGGGTACTGGTCAGATGGAGCTGCCACTGCATGGGCAGTTGTGGAAGATGGGTGGCAGGAGATTTTTCCACTGAGGTCTGTTGGGATCAGAGGGGAGATGCATTGCCCTGGGAAACATGTTCACATTTCCATGTATAACAGAAGGCTCAGCCTTCCCTCTCCCCTTCAATGGCCTCCTGAAGTGTGCCTGTTCTGATTTGCTAGGTGTCTTCTGCCTGGATTTTTATTCTGGCCAAGTTACTAAAGCTATTTGAGATCTGCAATGTCCTGCAACACCTCCCAAATTACCAATTCTCTTGTTTTCTTTATGTGACTCTGTGCTTTTCTCCTAGAGTGTTTTACATAATTTTTAGATGATTGGTGGTTTTAGTCTACGTGACATGGACCAGTTCCAGTGACTTTTCCCACCTCACTTTTGTGATCTGGTATCTGCTGAGTTACACAATCTCCTCCAACAGCAACATTCAGCTCATCACTCCCCCAAGGTAAAAATCTGCTTAGGGAGCTGCTCTCATCTCAGATGCAGAAACCTTTTCTGGCACAAATGAAATGGGAAAGCCAGACAACAAAGTTCCCTGGAGCCAAATGGGTGTCATTCATTCCTGCTATGTCTTGCTCTTTTAAGCAGCAGAGCAAGAACAGAACAGAAAACTTAGGAGCAAGTTTTGAAGTTGTCTGAAATGGTTCTGACAGGCAAGCATAGCTAATAATTGTACATGGAAAAATTAGATACAAAATATTAAAATATTTTGCCTGAAATAAAAAAAATATGTATATCCTTCTCAGCTTCAGCCTTCCAGCCCCATCCCTCCTTTATGTCAGTGATTTGCTCCAGGGTTGGAGCTGTGCACATGGAGTATCCAAAATGAACCTGCAAGACACCCTCAGTTTCTGCTGCAGCTTCCCTGATGCAGAAGGAGACAAGGTGCACTGGCCTTTAGCATGCAGAGTCCAAATGCATGAAAAAATGGACCTTTTCTAACAAAGTCTGGCAGAGCTCTTTACACTGGTATTTTCCTCCTAGCCTGAGATATTTTTCTTTAGTAACTTGGGACCACACCATTTTGCTGGACTAAGTGAAGACTCTAGAATATGGTTCCTGACTGTAAAGGATCTTGTCATGGTGGTTTGTTCTCTATTTATGTGTATTTGGTGCATGTAAGTGAGCATGTACTGGTACATCCATGGGGCAGGGAAGGAAGGAAATATGCAGTGCCCAGAGAATTTCTGTAGGGTCATGTTTTGATGTCCTGACTCAGCTGTTCTTTTGGCCAAGCTCTACTGACCAGCTGTTCAAAGCTATTTAGACATTGGATGTCTCAATATAGTTCAGCATCTGTCTCAGGCTGACTGAGGACTGGTAAGGACCTGTAGAGACTGATCCTTTCATGATTATTATTTGTAAAGACATTGGTTTTTGCTGCTGATATAACTGGACCTTCTGTGCCGAAATTCCTTTATTTTTTCCCTGGAGAATTTCTACTATTGCTCTTTGTGCATTTTAGAAGAGTCCTCTCTCTTCTGTCTGGTTCTAGCCTCCTCCTGGTAAGTCTTTAGGCAGAGATCAAGGCTCAGCAGAAGAGATTCCAGGGCTTTAAGCAGTGAGAAAAACTTAGGCCAGGTTAAGTCTTCTGTGCTCTCATCACACTGTTGTAATGCTAAAGTGCAGTACAGATGTTCCTAGCAAAATACACTTGCTTTCAGGCTTCCTTTTTGAGACAATCAGGTGTAATATCTCAGTGTTTTACCCAAAAAAGACTCTTAGGGTTCTATTAAAATAACTTTGAAAGTTTCATTGAAATGTGTCTGAAATTTCTGAATGAGATATATCAACTTCAACTATATAAAAGCTTTCATTTTTACAAAAAACTATCTGCATACCCTGATTTGTCCAGTTATGAGGACAGTTTGTTTATCTCTTTCTGTTTCAGCCATTTGAGTCCCAGAAAATCAATTATAGAAATTTCTTCCCTTTTACAAGGACACATTTTTCAATATTACATTCCTTAGGCTGTCAAGAGGTATTAGTTGCCTAAAATCTGCTAGTTTTCCATAGCTCTGTTTCCCAATCTCCTCTTCCCAGCTGAAGAGAAAATATCAGTGCAGGAAGACCTTTTCTTCCACAATGGTCAGATCAGTGCTTCTCCATTAACCAGTCAAAAGGTGATGATCCTTTAGCTACCCAGGTGACATGCATGGGACAGATAAAAAGGATTTTAGAGACTGCAGGGCTGAGTATTTCAGGGCTTTGCCTCTTACATTTCTTTGTCAAGTTCTGATTGGAATCCTGTGCAGATTCTGGGAAAACTCAGCATGTAAAAGTGGGATTCACCAAGGCCAACAAGGAGCAATCCTCTAAGTTAGCCTGAGGAAGATGGCAAGGAGAGTAGCAGGAGCCTGCAAAGAGATACAGACACCTAGCTCTGAGCTGCAGAAGTACCTACTCTCACCTGCAATCTGTGACCATAGACTCTTCCCTGGAGATCATGTCCAAGCCACCTTTTTGTCACAAAACACAGCTGGGGAGAGGCTCACCTGCTTCTGCATGGGGTAGCTCAGTGTTGGCAGGACCTTTCTGGAAGGTGGGAAGCTGAAGAGCAATTCCCTCCATTTCCTGGAGAAGGGTGCCTGGAGTTGACCTCTTGCTGTGCGAGAGCCTTGTGAGCATTGGCTGCACCACGGAGTAGGAGAGAGGCACTGAGGGATAAAACATCCCTCAACCCAGCAGCAAAAGTGTTTGAATTGGGCTCTGGCATGTGTGGAAAAATGCTTTGGCTGGTGGGCATCTCTTCTTTCTGTGTTGCCAGAGGCTGTGTTCCAGAGATTGCTGCCTTGAAGGTTGCCTAATGTGAGTCTTTCATGCAAAATAATCTCCCACATGTAAAAGGCTTTTTAACTCCTGGGTTCATGTGTTGTCCCAGTGCTGAAATCTGCCCAGTCCCTCTTTGCTGTAGGTCTTCTCTGTCTGCTGCAAACTTCTGTGTCACCTGTGCAGTGCCTTACACTCCATTAGCCTGCTTTGCATCTGTTCTCTCAGCTTCCTCCATGCCATGGTTCCTCAGTGCTGCTTTTGTGAAAAAGAAAATTCTTTTACAGAGATGAGTTCATAACAAATGGATCACCATCCTTCTGCCATCTCCCTTCCTTATCAGTGGGATTCCCAAAGGGGACACCACTAGAAGTGACAATGCATTAAGGTCCTTTCTAGTGTTGGCTGCCTTGCACAGCACACCCAGTGCCACCCAGTGCCACCCAGTGCCACCCAGTGCCTGGCACTGGTTAGGAGCTGCTTGTGATTGCCACACTTTGCCTCTGGAAGGAGGCTCTCATGGTGCTCCCAATGATGCTGTTTCACAAACAAAAGCATTCTCTCTGTTACTTTATCATTTCCTGAGAGGGCACATTTCATCTCCGTCCTACTTGTGGCTGCCATCCAGCGCCGGGATCTGTGCAGGAAATCTGCCTTGAACAACACGTGAGGGATGCCAAGACATGCATTGCTGTTCCTCACAGGCACCAGCAGACAGCATTATAATTACTTATCCTCAGGAGATCAAGTGGTACATGGTGTTCTCCTCCAAAGGCTGGAGCACTTTCATATCGCACAGCAGCTCTGCTCAGGGACAGAGGAGGGGCAGTGCCTGGGGCTGCTGCTATGCCAGAGAAGGCTGCAGGACCATTTTGGTGTTGCAGACTCCATCACATCCAACTGAGCTGTTTGCTGAGCTCACCAGGCTCTATCACAGGGGAGAGGGCTTTGACTCAGATGAGGTCAGGTATTTGAACACACCAAAGGTTCAACTTCCCGGAGAGCAGGGACTGAGGCAAGCGCTGCAGCCACTCTCTGTGAGCCAAGGGCTTCACCCTTCTGCTTCCTGTGCTGCAGACCAGCCTCAGGTCAGTCAAGGGTTGCAGGGAGAGTGTTTTTCTTCCTCCTCAAAAGAGGCCAAAGCCTGAAGCCCTGAAGAAGGTTTCATGCTGACCTTGCTCTATTCTCCTTGGCAGTGAGAGCCTTGCCCCTCCGAGCCCAGGCGTCCCCTCTCCCAGCAGGAATGGGTCTGTGGGATTTTTGCTCTTTTTTCTCACAGAGGGCAGGGAGAGCAAGTTCTGAGGAAGGAGACACTTCTGACTTGCCTGCTGGGGTTTCAACCTGGTCCTCAACAAGGAAGGAGCCTTTCAGCAGATCTGCTGCTATTTATCTCAGATGTGTGGTACCTTTGTGAAGGGAAACCATGGGAGTGACTCAGCTGCTGCCACAGGGATTTACAGTTTCAGCCAGGCACAGGGGTGGGACAGCCATGCCAGAACACAAGGACACATCATCAGCTGCAGCCACTGCTCTTCACCTGCCATAAAATTTGGGATCAGTTATCATTCTCATGTTAAGAGGGGCTGTGATCTGCACAGCATTACCTCTGAAAACAAGCCAGCTGTGAGGACTGTTCTCCCTGGATAGCCTGACACTTCTGGGCAGGCTGTGCTGTTTTCCAGAAAATAGGGACAATAATCAAATATGTGATGCTCTTGAACTGGTCTCCCTAGGAAAATAATCTGTGTGTGAACAAAAATGTGATCCCAAACAGAAAATGGTCACATAACTGAAACATGTATGGCTGGAGGAGACCAGAGCTGGTGAGAGGGAGGGTAACTGCAATACCATTAGAGATAATGCACTCCCTTAAGAAATAACCCCCTGCTGCTCTCTGGGAACTGAGGGCAGCTCTGCACAGCACTGTGCCTTGCAGAGACTGTGAATATTCAGCCAGAGACTCTCTGCTGCAACACAGCCCCCTCCAGCAGCCAGCAAGGGGTTGCTGGCCACTGGCCCTCTGTCCTTCTCCTGGTGTCCAGCTGCAGTGGCCCATTAGGTTCAATTGTCTCTTCACACACAATCTCCGTGGCTGACATTGCCACAAGAGTTCCACCACCCAGCACAGGGTATTTATTACCTGAACACTTGTGCCTCAGTGGGACCAGTGTCCTTTCCAGGATTGCAAGGAGACACCTACAGCCAGCTGGCATCCAACACCCAGGACCTTTCCTGAAGGCAGGTACAGACACACCACCTTTCACAGACCTCACCAGAGTTGAAACTTTTCTATCTGAATTAATCCATTCTTCCTTTGTAGTGATTACACAGAATCTGGAGCTTTGGTCCAAGAACTGGGGGAGCCAGATTTGCTGAGTAATGGGATTCAAATCCTTGCTTGCTCACCAGGTATTCCAGTGGGAGCTGTGGGAACTCCCATCACATTTCCTGGAAATGGGTCTGCTGTGCAGCAAGAAGCTCAGACTCTGATCAGATAGAGAGGCACCACTGCAGATACCACTGTGATTTAGTGGTTGAGCTACGTAGGTGGCTGCCAAACCTTGTTGTACATTTTGCATTAAATATTTAGCACATAAAAAAAAGGAAGTGGCTTTCTGGAGCAGAGTGCCCCTTATTCTAGGTGAGTGGCTTGACTGCTAACCATCAAAGTCATGATTTTTTTCTTGCTGCCTGTGATGAGGTTTCTTTGCTTTCTACTCTCTGAAGGAAAGAGTGACCTGTGAGAGGTAACTTGCAAAATATTTCACTGGGGAATACCAGAATACCATTATCCAAACATTGCTTTTTGGTGAGCTTATGGGATTTTTGTCCTGGCTTCAGCTTGCAGGTTTTTGAGTTACTTCATGATTCAAGACTACCCTAAGACCAATGGTGTAAAATGCTCTTTCTTCTAAAGTGCTGCATTCCTATGAGAAATAGAGGTATTAAAATGTCTGTTTTCTACTCTGTGGTGTGAACTCTGAGCAGCCAAAGGTACAAAGAGGTCCCACAGCTTAATGGGAGAGGTGGGTACCTCCAGCTGCAGCACGGGGCAGCATTTGACAGCAACTCTAATTATCCAAAAAGGAGTTGCTGAGAGAGGCTGCTTACTGCATGAAGCTTCCTTACTGCATGAAGCCCTTAAATGAAGGCTGTTTTCTTCAGGAAGTCTAAAGGTTGCCTAGCATTTATCAGTGGGTAAGTGCCAGCACACGGTGTGAAGATGAGGAGGGGATGCAAGGCTGGGGGCCACTCTGGGAGCAAGAAAGTGCAGAAGAGGAGAAACCACGGGCTCAGGGAGGGAAGTGTACAGCCAACAGGAGGGGTCAGGGATGGGCTGTTTGAGGGAACAGTGTGTTGGAAAATAAAATTATTTGGCTTTTCTGTCTTAAAGAAAAACAGCATCCTGTGGATAATTCTGTGCTGGGACACCCTGTCTAACCCTGCTCTGAACCTGGGTGTGTGACCAGACCTTATCTGGTGGGGGCCTTCTAGAGGTCAGTATTTACAACTGCTTAAAGGAGATATTCCTACCAGAGGGTGAGGAAGAGTTGTGCCAGGAGCAGAAGTGAGGGACAGAGCCCCACTAATGGTGACAATGGGGTAAGGGCAGGATGGTGGCTGTCCAGCTCCCACACCCCAGAGCTCTGCTCTATCTGTAATTCATTTTGCATGGTTATCTTGACATGATGTAACCCCTGTCCTTGTGACTCAGCACACCAAATATAAGCATCAAATGACTACAGAGTCATCTGATTTACAGGAGTCTCACTTATAACAGCTCATTACAGAGCCAACAGAGTATCTGTGAGCCAGCCAGAAGAGAGCAGATTGAGAGCTTATGAAAGCAGATTTTGGGAAGACTTTCCTAGTCAGGCCTGCAAAACCATCTACTTACAGCAAATAAGCAAAATCATCTTGCCTTACCTTTTAAGTTTTCCTCACTTCACTTTGTCTCAGGAACTGAAGTTTCACCAACCAAAGCCACCTCAGGAATGGTCTAATGGGTGTTTAAAAACAAGTCAAAATGAAACCTGGCTGAGAGCTGGGTGATGGAAGTAAAGTTTTCCACCAGCACAGGGTGAGACCAAAGGAAACTCTCAGACCTGCAGCTCTGTTGATGGCAAAATTGTCATGTGGTGTCTCTGCATGTCTGTTAGTGTGTCCTTTCATGAGTCAGTCGGTGGTCAGGAACTCCAGTTGGCTATGAAATACATTGTTCACTCACAGGCCCTCTGCATTTATTTTATTACTTAAGGAGAGCCAGATCACCAAAAGTTTTCTTAAATCCCCTTGCTGTGCTTCACAGCTCACTTCTAAAAAGTGGCATTGGATCAGTGTGGTGGTCAGGCTATCATGTTTTCTGAATTACTGCAGTTAAAACTACTCCCATGGAATATCCCAGGCATTAAACATGCTATTTGACTGCAAAGCGCCCATTTGACATCACCTGTCTTTAAGCTGAGTTAGGAAAGGGAGACATTCAAAAGTGCAATGCCACTTGCATTCAAATCTTGCCTAATTTGATCCCTGCTGTCACATATTTCTCATTCTGTAATTTCTCTTTCTGGGCTGGTGCAGGTCTACCCTGTGCCCTGAAAACATGAACTTGGAAGGGTGAGGCTCCAGCTGATCTCAGAGATCTTGTACTTATGGATAGAGAAGACACATGCCTAAGCCCTTGTCAATGTGGTATGATGCAAACACCTCTCTAACAGGGTTTATTTCCCTGACTTCCAGGCTATAAGATACTTGGGATAAGGGGTTTCCAGGAGCTGAGATGGGCACCCAGGTCTTTCCACATCTAGATTGGTGTATCTCCAATTCCTTGCAGCCACCGAAGAAGCGAAATGTTTTTATTCCAGATCTCTGGGCTGTGCCCAGCCCCACATAGAGGGGCCATACTCCCTACCTGTACGTGTCCTCACCTGCAGATTGTCATGATGTGGGAAACACAAGTAAGAGATTCAGTTTTTAAGGAAAATGCGGAATGTTTGGGTGTATGCTTATCCATGGGTATTTTTCTCTCACTCTTTTTATGCAAAGCTGTCACGGGAGACATCTGACAGAACCTCTTGGGCTTTGTCCATGTATGACCAGTGTTTGTATTTAAAAATTAATCTCAGAAATGTTTTGCCTAGTTCATATGATTTATTACTTTAGGATAAGATTTTCTGGAAATCTGTGAGATCCTCCAGGATCAAATCAGCCTGGCAAAGGCAAGGTGCTGTTATCATCACTTCTTCAGTCACTTTCCCCATAGGGAGAAGTAATTGTGCATGCAGTTTGTGTCTGGAGGCAGTATATTCTACAGAAATGCCACTTATTACTGCACTGCTTTTCATGTGCAGAGGGGAAAAGTGATGTGAAAATGCCTGGAGGAGCAGGAATGTGGTAATATGAATCTCATTTTACCATGCCTAGAAGAACCTCATGCAGAAAAGGAGTTCATAAAAGAGAGTCAACGCTGAATAAAAATCCCCAATTAGAGCACTATCAAAAGCAGCACTTCCATGGTGAAGTGGGTTAGCTCTCCCTGCTTTTACAGAAACCTGTGCTAGTGTGTGCTTGCTTGTCTTTTTTATAACCACTCTGTACCTCTCCCATCTTGAAACCATGGCTTTCTTTCCATGCCACTTCCAGCAGCTGGATGGCCAAAAGCTCTGGTGTGGTGCTGGGTAACTGGGCAGAGGTGCTGCAAGGTCACTGCTCCAAGGGAGGGCACTGGAACTCCCCAGTCCCAAGATACAGAGTTTTTTGCTATCAAGTGATGGCAACTCACAGTGGTTGGCCATCACTTTAAATGGAAACATCCAGTCAGCCCTGAACCTGATAAGAAATTGATGGTGCTCAGCAGCTCAGCCCGGGCTTCTGGCAGTCTAGAGGCAGAAGAAATAATTGTCTCATTTTCAGGCTGGGTTTGGAAAGCAGCACATGATGGGTAGAGGGTGGCTTGTAGCTGCTGCTGTGGGGCCCAAGGTTTTGGGGAGGGCTGGAAGGCTCCAGTCTGTGAGGGCTGTCTGGTCCCCATGGGCTGGGGCACAGCCCAGGTGTGCACCAACCAGCACATCCCTTGTGCAGAGGGAGGTGTTTAAGAGCATCCCCAGCCGAGCAAGGGGCTGGTGCTGGGAGGCTCAGCCTGGGATCTGGCAGCACTCCTTTTGTCCCAGCTGCCACTGGCACTGCGTGTCGCCTGCTTTCCTCCTTCCTTGCGCCACTGACACCCGTGGGGCAGTTCCTCAGGCAGGGATATGAAGCTGCAGATTCACTTTCAGCCTTTCTGCCCTGGAGTGTGTCCTTGCAGTGCACTGTGGTGGGCTTCAGATTTGCTTTTACCATCCCATTGTATTTGAGGGGAGTAGAGTATAAACAGCTTTTGCAAAACCATGCTCTGTGCAGCTGTCCCCTGGGATCAGGTGAATCTTCCCCCCTCACAGACCTCCTTGCTCCCAGCACAGTCTTATCAGCAGAGGCTGGCTGATAAAGCAGGACAGTGCCACTGAGGGCTGAGTTCTTGCATCTTGGCCACACACACGTGTGTGCACACGCACATTCCTGCCAAGCAGGAGACAGCAGTGAAGCTTCCAGTGATCTGGAAAGGACCTGGAGGGCTCTCAGAGAAGAACTGAGCTTTTAAGAACCCTTTTGCATTCAGCCCCTTCCTCCAGGTAATAGTTTATTTGTAACATCTGATTTTCCCCTCAGCACATTCATGCTACCTGCTCTGGCAATTATTTCTGATTTCCCCTAGTGTGAATTTCTGCTGGGCCGTTTATAACTGACTGTCACAGGGTGCCATGGATCCTGCTGTCAATGAGCACACACCTTGCCTGTGTTAGGAAATTACTAGCTTACATTTAAGGAGAAAAAAATTATATTTTTTTCTTTGTCCTCTCAAATTTTATCACAGCACCATCAAAAATAAGGGCTGAAAGGGATTTCCGAAAGTCATCCAGCCCCAGGCAGAGCCAGGACTGAGCATCTAAACCCCTTTGGACTCTGTTTGGCCCCAGGGTAAAGATACAGCCACACAGGCATAGCATGAGAGAGTAACCATTGCTCTGTAGTGGCAATTTGCAGGGTTTGCCTCACCTCTGAGTTCAGGAGCTCCAGGGCAGACCCCCCTTTGTACCAGCAAAATTTTCATTTTATTGTGTGTCTGAAGTAAACATGCCTCCCCCAAGCATGCTCCTGAAGGGGAGGTTTCTCTGGAAATGTTTGTTGTCACGAGATAAGACAAAAGCAGCCTCCACATCTGCACATGCAGTGGTCACAGGGGTGTGGGAGCAGGAGGCACAGCAGTGTTTTTGGTGGTTTGGGTGTTTTTGGGAGTTGCTGGATGAGCAGACGTGGCAGGAGGGAGATCTCACTGGGGGGAAGGGTGCTCCCATCCCTTCATCTCAACCAGGGCCACAGGACTGCTTTCTTCTCAGTGAGAGACTCACTGTGACGTGGTTATAGCACCAGTGAGGCATCCTCAGCATCCAGCAAAGCAGCTGTGGGCAGCTGGGGAGTGGTTCCCATGGGAGGGCCTGCATGGAGAGATTGGTGCCTGGGTACCAGTGCCTCCATGCCAAAACACAAATCTGCTTCTTCCCACAGGAGGATGAAGCTGTTGAAAACAGTCACGGTGCTCCTGATAAGGAGTGCATCTTCTTTACAGTCACCAGGTTTCCAAGCAGATCTCTTTTGTAGCTCCTAAAGCAGCTGGGTGGGAAGCTGTGTGTTGCCAGCATTACTGCTGTGTGAGTTCCTTTTTCAGGTGTTTATTTGTATTGCCAATGTCCTCAATGTGTCCTTGCTATGGGTGCAGCTCTAGTGCCAATGAAAATCCCCCAAAATTTCAGCAAGGTCATCTGATCCTATATTAGGTTGCAGGAATAATGAGAGTTTTTCAACTGGTACTTGAACTTAAAACCTAATCCTGATTTATAGCCCCATAGATCTCCTTTTCAAGCCCTGTGTGTTTCCCCCTTCCTTGGGAGTGGTGGCCTGGCTGTGCTGTGGCATCAGTCAGTGGCTCAGGATGTCAGGGGAGCATGTCTAGATGACACATGTGTTGGTGATCCCAGGAATCTTTGCCTGGAATTTGTCCAGGGCAGAGATTCACTCCTTTTCAAAGTAATGTCTTGCAGAAAGGGGAGTTGATGGGAAGGTTGTGACATGTGGACAGGGAGCAAAGTTAAGGGGGCACAGTGGTTTCAGTTTCATTGTTTCTGCTGTCTTTTCCTGTAGTTCATGGAAATGAATGGCTTGGGCTCAAGTGTGGGGTGTTGCTTTCCCTTTCTTCTTCTGCAGTTTTGGGATCAAGAACATTTCTTTATCTGCAGTTTAATGTCAACACAGAGTGCTCAGATCACTCCAGTCGTTGTGTTTAGTAATGCACTGCTGAGGGAGGAGGCTTTGCAGCCTGAAGCACATTTAGCAAAGTACATAAGTGTGGGGAGGGGAGGAAAATCCCTGAAGGCATCACTTGTACAACCATTCAACATAAAAATTTACGCCACTTCAATAAAGTATATCTAAATAGTTTACAGTCTGTCTTCAACCCTATCTGCTCTTCTGTGATTTCTAAATAGAATATGATTAATGCTAAAAATAATCCAATATATGAATTCTGTCTTTTGGATTATTTTTAGCAGGTCAAAGGCCATTATTGCAGTAATTGAATAATCCCACAGCCCTTTGCTCCAGACATTCACTATGGAAACTAAGCAGTGAGGACTGGCTATTCTATTTTCCAGTCATCCAGACAGCATTTTAATGGGAAAGAAAAATCTGATGCAGTTAAAAGCCCCTCTAAAAGCAGATTATGGGGAAAAAAATAGATGCTCAGATGAGATGTAGGCTGATGATTCACTTCAAAATACTGTAATTGTTAAAGACACTGATAATCAGTTTGGCAGGAATGCAAAGACATAGAAATGCTTTTTTAGCCTGTGCTCTCTAGATTGAGAGACAAGGGGGAGGGCTGTTTTCTTTCCCTAAGACCAGTGAAAAGCACATATTTCTAAAGCAGAAATCAGGGTTTGTTCTGAGAGTGTTTTAAGATTCTCAGATGAAAAATAGGCTGCTGTTATAAATGTTGCATGTTATATTTAGACAACAGTGTTTATTAATTACAGGATAGCATCATCTAATGGCTCCAGCTGTTGTGACATAGTGTACCAATTGTTATATACACATCATACAGTAAGGTGTAAAAACAGCCAGGGACACCTCAAATCTAAGTGGATTTGTAACTGAACACTGTTTATTTCACCGGTTTTTACATCTTTGCAAATCCATTGACCCCAGCTGAGATGCTCTTGACTTACCTCAACTTTGGAGGGAGACAAATCATAGGCAAATTTTGTTATTTTCCTTTTTTTTTTGAGAAAAGGGCAGGGAAAAGGTAAGTTATTTGTCTGAAGTCACAAGAGAAATCTATGGAACAGGTGGCATTGACTCTGGATAGTGTCCAAGATGCATAAGACTTGGTTTCCTCCTATAAGAAATGTCCTAAGCTCTTTTCAAGATGAGTGAGAGTTAGCCAGAAGCACCCAGGTACTTTTTGGTGCTGAGTCTCCATCACTTCTCGTCCATCCCTCTGGAGCTTTCACTTGTGTCCTGGTGGGTTCACATCCCCTGTGCTTCTTTCACAATCACCACAAAAAACTCTGTAGATCTTGAGAGATCCAGGGAAAGCAAGTGCAAACTGAAATGCAGACATGAGACCCAAACCTTTGAGCATCCAGGGCTGCCCGTGTGGTGCTCAGCAGGCTGGTTACTGAGCCAGCCAGGCTTGGCTGCTAAACACATTTTGGGATTTGGTTGCAAAACTTAACCTTTAGAAGCCCAGCAGCTGCTCCCCAGGTCCTCTGAGAGGCCAAGCAGTCAGCATTTAAGATCCAAGATTTGAAGCATTGCAGATTCATTTTTTTATGCATCTTCAATAACCTAAAAAAAGCTAAAGGTCTGCTAAAGGTGCAGCTGCATTACCGGGACAGAACCATTTAAGATCTGGCACAGGCAAAAGCACAAATTTAAAAGACAAGCCTATCAGTCTTTAATGAGGTTATATGGGGACTGAGTGGTCATCTCATCATTGAGTAATCCTTAATGCAACGTGCTCTGAATCTATAATTAAAGCAGCTTCCACCTTTATCTTGCATGCTAAATCTTGATTTCTCCCAGTTCTTGCAAAACCTCTCTCTGTCTTAAAGGTACACCTGGTGTGTCCATGAGCCCTGAAAGGACTCATCCTGAGTAGCTTAGTGGCACTGTGAAGGGCTCATTTGGAGCTGAGAAAGAGAAACTCCAAAGTAATGTTTCCTACTGAATAAGTTTCAGCCAAATAAACCAGGTTTTAACAGAACAAAGCACCTGTATCAATTTTTATTACCCATTGTCTCTTGCTGCAGTGTGGCTCCTGCCTGCTCACATTCTTTATCTGTGGAGAAAATCTCTGCTGCTTCTTCAGAAAAAATCCTCTCTCAACCCAGAGGCTCTTCAGATCTCCCAGAAGGCTCCTTGCCTTCTCCTCCACTGAAGTCGCTCCCACCTGAGCCATCACAAAACTCTCCAACAGCACCTGTTGCTGGAAAAAAGCAACTCAAGGCAAAAAGAATTATCTATATTTCTAGAAATTACAGCTTGGAAGCACTCACTCAGGCTTAATGGCTGCCATGATACCCTCAGGGATAAGAGAAAAGGAACCTGTAGGTCCTAAAGGGCAAATTGTTCCTAAATAGGTCCTAAAGAGCAAAGTTGTCAGACCAAGCCCTCTACTTCTTTCTTGGGCAACTGTGAAATTGTTCTAAAAGCACAATAAAGAACATTATCAGATAACTGCCCTGTGGTCCAGGCACTGACCAACAATTTGGCATTTTCTATCAGTTCCTAATTTTATCCCAGGTTTCCTGTGTGATCTTCAGCAAGTTGCTCAAATTGAATTTCCTCTTGCATCTGCAGGTACCTCATTCCCACTGAATTAGGTCAGTCTCTGCCAAGGGCTCTGCAGTAGTGCAGCTCAGCCTCAAGCCCAGCATGTGCAGTCCTGCCTCTCTCCTGATGACTTTCTTGCTTGTTTAGATACATTGGGACTGGGTGGCACACGCTGTCTTCTCTGCAGCATCCACACTTGAGAGTTCCAGCTTTGATTTGGGCTCTATCACACCTTCAGCCACACAGCAGAAATAAACTAGAGGTGGTGGCAAAGCTTTCATGTCTATGTAAGAAGTACAGGGACTTCTTCATCTCCTTGCAGCAGATAACCTAAATCAGCACCAGTTTTCCCCCAGCTACTGAGCTGGAAATGTGCACCAGGTGCAGTTTCCACAGAGCAGTAATTTATTTAATCACCTAGCACAGAGCAATGCAGATGGCTGTCTCAGCACAAAGAGACAAACACGTCAAGAGCTTCTCCTGAAGGAACAGCAACCATCAGGCTGTGCCTGTGGGAACTGTGTTGTCTTTATTGAGAGTTCAGGTGTGATTTCACAGCACTTCTTGTACACAAAATGAGAAGCATTTGAAGGCAGGTGAGCTGAGGGCATCTTTCTAAACATGGCAAGTGTTTTCCAAATAACTTATGAGAGCTGTGGCCAAGTCCAGCTGAGCTCTCTCTGCCTGCTCTTGGAGAAGGCTTTTTGTGCACTGCTGCTGCCCAGATCCTTTAGGTGACATCCAGCAGGTGGGAAGGGCTCAGCCCTGGGATCTGTGTGGTCCGTGGTACAAACTACAGATCTTTCATTTCAGAGTGGGACTGCAGCAGGGTCATCCTCCCGTGTTCACTGTGCCCAATTTCTGCACAAATCCCAGGCTTGCAAAGCTGGAGAAGCATTGTGGTGTGGTCTAGGTTTAGAAAACCCAGTGCTAAGGGGACATTTAGGTGGTGATTGCAAAAAAGGAAGTCTCACAATCTGTTAGTACTGACTGTGGCCCTTCACAGGCTTGCTGGGGTGGGATTTGGTGAACTTTCCAGAGCAATTTAAAAAAAAAAAAAAAAAAAGAGAGTCGAACTTCTTAAGCAAAAGTTGCATTTTGACTGAAATTAATGACAATTAAGCATTAAGCAGATAAATGCATTTCTGGTTCTAACCCTAATTTTTGTAATACATCCAGTGCCCTGTCAGGAAGAAAAACTCATTCAGTGTCACAGTGGCTCTGAAACAGAGGTGACTGATGTATTGGTAAATTGGAAATGCAATTCACTCCATCTTCAGCCAGAGAACTGTGTTCTCCATCTGACAGTGCTTCATTATATTAATGTTTTTCTTTATCTTTTTTGGAGATCATGTTCCCAGACAATTTGAGTCATAAATAAATCAATATATCTTACATGTCAGTTCCACTTTTTCTTATCAAATTGAACAACTACTGGAAGTTAGAGTTTTAGGAAAGAGCTTTCAAATTAATGCAAAGCTTGAACTAGTCTTATACAGCAAACCAGTGGGAAAGAGTAAAGTTCCCTCTGACTGGCAGCCAACAGCCACTTAAATTAAGGAAGAATCAGGCCTTTTGCCAGTTTCACAAAATGTCAACACATCTGTCTGAATTATGAATTAGTAATGCTGAGTTCAGATGGAAAAAAACAGACAAAAAATGGACAAAACCAGATCTAGATCTCCAGTTTAGGTGCAGAGGACTGAACTCTGTTACTTCTACTTTTATGTAATTGTCAAAACAATGTTGAAAAACACCTCTGCTTAAATAACTTAAATGTTCAGTGAAGTACTAACAACTCTGGAATCCCTTGATACTTTTTCTTAAATTTAGACTTTTCTTTGTTGATTTGCTTTGACTAGAATTTCATCTTGAAATTATTTGTATTTTTGTTCTTTACTGAACAAACTTGCAGTCATCTGGCTTACTGGAAACTGTTGTGTATATTGTCTCAAGTCATGAAAAAAAATTAATACAGGTTTTAATTATAATTTAATTATGATGTATATGCAAGTTATAGCTATATATATAAAATTTGATTTTAATTTCATTATAATAGCAGTTACCAGCCCTGTAGGTAACACATACTATGAGTAGGCTTCAAAGCATTTCACAAAGGGAGTAAACATATAATTAGTGCTGCTTTACAAATGGGGAAACTGAGTCAGGAGCTGTCTTGGCCAGGAGAAGGCAAAAAGTTAACACCAGAGGACTGCACCTCAATCCTCTGGGCTCAGCTCCATGCCCAGGGTTGGTCAGATGCTCTGGTATCTTTCTGACAGCAGAGGGGCTAAGCTGGGTATTTAGGAGCTGTAATTCCTTTTTCCAAACCCTGCTTCTTCCCTGCAAAATCCTAGACAACATCCACCAGCAAAAAAAAAAAAAATACATTAGGCAATACCTGCTAATTATTATTATGGCAAAACTTTCTGTCTCTGGCAATGAGTCAGAGGAGAGGTTGTCATGGAAGGTTTGTACACCTTTAGTCACTTCTCCAGCTGTTAAATACCTCTGAAGTGACTGTCCCTGGTGACACCTCTTGAGGCTTCCCTTGTGTTGTGAGTTTACAACTAGCTGGACTCACCAGTGTACTTACTTATTTTTTGTTGTGAGGTATGATTTTAGGAGAAAGGAAAACAGGTTTAAACTTAAAGACTATAAAGAAAGCTTTATTAACAAAACTAAAAGAATAGAAAAAAAGAAGAAAATTAGAATGAAACTTTCAGAACACTTTTCTCCTTTGCTTACTTTTTTTCTTTCTTACTTGACAACATAAAACAAAGCCTGTGATTTTTAAATTAGTTATTACTTCTACAATATTTTTTTTCAATTTTATAGGGTGAGGAGTTGGTTTTTTTCAGCACTTTGGAGATATGTTTACAAGAATACAGTTTTTTTGTGGTTTTGCATTTTTACAAAACAGCAGCTGCCCGGTTTAAAAAAACTCTGTTATTGTAAAATTCCTCTTATTTTCACAACTGAGTTAGTGGGTTATTGTTAATTTATGGGGTGTTATTTTTTACGGATGAGTTGTTTGAAGGAAAATATTTTTTTACTAATTTTTACAATTATCTTTATTTTTTAAAAACAGAAGTCTTTTTTTTGCTTCTTGAGACACAGAGGTTTTTTTAGTTTTTTTCAGAGCAGTACTGCTTTTTTAAAGATTTGTTGCTTTTGGTCAGGTTGACACTGAACACTTTATTATTTCTTTANTGTTAATTTATGGGGTGTTATTTTTTACGGATGAGTTGTTTGAAGGAAAATATTTTTTTACTAATTTTTACAATTATCTTTATTTTTTAAAAACAGAAGTCTTTTTTTTGCTTCTTGAGACACAGAGGGTTTTTTTAGTTTTTTTCAGAGCAGTACTGCTTTTTTAAAGATTTGTTGCTTTTGGTCAGGTTGACACTGAACACTTTATTATTTCTTTATACTTGTTTTTCTAAACAAAAAAAAAAAAAGCTCCCAAAACCTTCCCTCAGAAAAACTATTTCCATAAATACTTTTTTTCCCTTCCTCCTTAATATTAACTAATATCAAACTAACACACCTTGTCCAAAGCAATGTCCCATTTGTGATCTGGGGCATTGCTGAGATCCTTTCCGGCCACTCTGCTGCAGCTGCTGCCCAGCCCTGCAGGCAGGCACAGCCAGGGCTCACCCTGTGTTTTGCCAGGTCATCACACCAAAGACATAAGCAGATCGGGATTGCTGCAAGAATTGTGTGGGTGAGGAATTAATCCTTGCTTAATTTGCTGCTAATAGCTCCCTAGCTGTAACACAGCCCACAGCCAGCACTAGTCTGCACAGTTTCAGACCCTAAGAAAACAGAAATACGTGCCTTAAGCACAGTGTGATCCAAAAGGCAGGAAAAAAGAGATGTGTCTATTAGGAAAAGGAAGCTATCAAAGAAGAGATTGCAATGAATAACTGAGTATATATATTTATATTACAGGTAACGAGCTTGACTGTGGCAGTCTTTTCCAGCCTAATTGGTTTTGTGATCCCCGACAAAGGTAGTTGTTGATGATTTGTCATTATAATACATAAATAAAAAAAGATTTTTTTCCCTTTAGTCTTAAAAAAACCCCATATTTTTTCCTGTGTACTGGTGAGATGACAGGGCATTCTCTGGAAGAAAGTAGAGTGAGACATAGTTCAAATAAATTAAAAAGGAATGGGAAAAGTATGGAGTAAAGATATGTCTGAATGAGTCATACATACATACACTGTCAGGAGAGATGAAGTTACAAAGAAAAGTTGGCATGTTTGTGAAATTTCCTGCCCAGATTGTGCCAGCAGAACTCACATATGGGCTCTTGAAACTGCAATAACCCTCATGTGTCCATGCCAGAGGCTTTTGTCCATGCAACAGTCTCTCTGCTGGTTTGAACAATCCTCCTGGTCCCAGGCCAGAGGGGAGGGTGGATGCAGACTGGCAGCAGGCAATGTGTGAAACGTGGCCTGGGACTTCAAAGCAATTTCTGTTACTCTGGGAAGGTGAGAATTGAGGAAAAGGTGTTTCATACCATTTAGTTTAAAGACCTACAACAAAGAGGAATGCACTGTAGTGCATGATTGGAATCCTGGCTTGCTGGGTGACTTTGGGTAAGACCCTTAACAGTCTCAGCTTCCCCTTCATGGAATGGATATTGCCCTGGCATCTTTCATGGAGCACTCCCAGATCCACTGATGAGAAAGACATTTATTTTGTTATTATCTTCCTTTAGCATTTCAGAATACGTGCCATGGGTGGGCCATGTCCAGCAGACAGCAGGCTCTGATCCAAGTGGAGTATATGTAAGTTATAAATGTGGCAGCATGAATAAAATAGAATAGGAAATTATCACAATTACCTCATAGCCAAAGTGCCTGGAAGTGGGGGGATGAGTGAAGCACAGTTTGAAGTCAAGACCCTGTGCAGAAAATCTCCCCTGCTTCTCCACCCACAGCCCCACTGTGACCAGGAACAGCTCTGCAGCTGTCTCAGCTTTTCCAGTGCCCTTGCTCACAGGCACCTTGGTTCTCACCAAAGAGGTCCAGAACTTCCCTCTCCCTGGAGCTCTGCTGTTGCCTAATTGTGATGAAAAGCTCAAAGAGGTTGGCTTGAGCACTCACCTCATGTGAGGGCACAGGAATCATGGAATCATCGAATTGTTTTAAGTTGGAAAAGACCTCTAGGATGGAGGGAAAGGGAGGAAAGTAGGGGAGAAGCACAGCACAAACCAGTGAGAGCGAGGAATGGCACGTGGGTCTGGATTGATGGATGAATGGAAGAGCTACCACACACCTTGGAGATGGTGCTCCTGGGGAAAGGGCTGGTATGGAAGATGACACAAAGCAAGGTCAGGGTGAAGGACACAGGCAGCACACCTGGGCACACATGAGGGAGTGAGGGACTGAAGGGAAAATATGGCCTAGAGGCAAGAGAAGGATCCAGAGAGAGGGTGAAGAAATGTGACAGGATAAGAGCAAGAGTGTTCAGGGGTAATCAGAAGAGAAAATCTCCCTGGGATAATATTACATAATTTAATTTGTCTGAACATTACATCACATCATTTCTGACTTGCTTTCCCTGTAGCAATTACTGACAAACTCCTCAACTTACTTAACACACAGAAACACACAAATGAGCAGCCTACAAAGACCTGTAGGATGCAGCCCAGGGGCAGTTCTCTCTTGCAGGCAGCCCTGGGTGGGAGGGCTCTGGGGAGCCTTTTGTCCTCACCCCTCGGACCAAATAAGTGCTGGCTGTGCTGTCCCACTCTTCCTTGCTGCTGGATGCTGCTTCCAGCCCAGGCTCACTGCTTACAGCAATGAGGACACCCTGTTTTCCAGTGGCTGGAACACTGGCAAGTGCATCCAGGAGGTGAGCTGTGCCCTCTGGATGAGGGAAGCTACAGACACCCCTGGAAAGTTTCATCAGGCTCAGAGGTCCATTGTGAAACCTTTGGTTTTTGGTGCTGGGAAAAAAGAAGGAAAAAAAGAGATAAATAAAATTAATCTTCGTGCTTTTTCTCAAACTACAACTTTCAGGGTCAGGACAACAGGTCAGAAACTCTTTCCTCTTGCACATCCCTTTCTCAGCTCTCTGCCCTCCTCAAGATCATTCTATAAATCTCTTGAGGAAGACTCCACTGGTGTAAATACCTTAACTCCCTTGGCTTTGGGTGGAGATGGGGATATTGCTGATTTGAACCAGCTGAGTCTCTGAGCCCAGAACAGTTTGACCTGAGAATAAAATGCCATCCCAAACATAAGTACACCTCAGGAAAAGCCTCACAGGTCAATGATGTCTTGAAAAAATCTGATTTTCAGCAGTAGTTACATCACCTGCATTTGTTATTCTTTATCCATTTCTAAAGTCTGGGTTCCAGGATGTCTCTGTTCCTCTGCTAGCTAATGGGAAGCCCGTGTATCTCAGTGAGATGTAATTCATTCCAAGTGAATACACTTGTTAGCTTTTCTAATTACCCTCCTCATGTTCTCACATAAAAATGGCTCAAAAAAAACTTTGTATTTCCTGGAACAGTCATTGACAGCATGTTTACCATCTTTAATTGATCACCCATCACAGACTCCTCCTCTGCCATAACCACTCAATATTTCAGGCCCAGGCCAAGAACTTGCATTAAGTGGAGAATATTTGCACAGTGTGTCTCTAAGACAAGAGGAGCCCTTTGAAAGGTTAAATGCTGGGGTCTGAAGCACTCCCAATCTTGGCTGGAGGCTGAGATGCTGCAGGCAGGAGTATGGGGCACTGCAGCAGCCCTCAGCAGGGATGGGGACTGCTAGCTCAGCAAGGCTTTGGATCTGGGAGCTGGAGGAAATGGGAGCAGTCCTAGTTAGAAGGTGATTATAACAACTTACATTTGGCTGCCCACCCAGCACTCTCCTAGGATTTTTTTTAATCTCCAGTAAAACCATGTTTCAAAAAAATAATAGAATGGTTCTCTTTATTTATTTTCTTCCTCTCCAAGGTCCGTCATTGCCAGATTGGAGGACTCGGGATGGAAAAGCAGAAGAGGAACAGCCACACAAAATCTAAAGAAGTGAAAAATGGTCGAGAAACATCAGGAAATGTTTCATTCTATATGAAAATGGAATAAAGATTTTGTTTGCAAATTGAGAATGCTGAGCAGGTTAGTAAACAACTATAACTCTTGTGGTATTTGAAAAGTAATCTCTTATTTCAAAAGCACTGCTCACTGACAATACTTCAGGTTCTTACCATCATTTGCCATCCAGATGTAACACATAATGTTCCTGGGTGTGGGCTGAGTCTGACTCAGGAGATGGGATATGGGATATTTGGAAACACAAGACATTCCTTGCTCTGCATGGCTGGAGCATTACCCGTGGCTCCAGCCCCTGTCTGGACAGTGGCTGAGCAGCAGGATGGCCTGGTGCAGGGTGCAGGTCCCACAGACAAAGAGTGTGTGGTCTGGGCCTCCATCCAGAGGCAGGAATGTGTGCCTGGTGAGGATGATGCTGCCCTCAGCCATGCTCGGGAATTGTGGTGAATCAGTCCAGAGCCAGCGTGGGATTGTTCACAGTACAGTATTTCATTAGAGTCATTTACTGTAATTAAAACAGGTTGGTGAGCAGCAGGACTTCCCAATCCATCCATTTCTGGCTTGGCTTGTAAAGTCCTTTGTGTCCGCTGGCATTAGTTATCCATGGCTAGCTGTGTGGGGATGTTGTAAAAGCAAACTTTTGGAGGTGGGCACCTGCACTGAGCTGCTTTTGAGGAGGAGATTCAGAGCATTTGTGTGCAGTGAGATGTGAGGGAGCCAGGAAGAGAGGCACAGCACACACAGCACTGAGAGATGAGCAGGGAGCAGCAGGACAAGCACTTCCTTTGCCAGGGCTGCACAGCCCAGCTTCCCTGGAACTTGCTCCTGCAGGGACAGTACTTCTACAGCCCAGCTGTACAGCTTCTGATCCTATAGCCTGCACAGTCTGTGCTCATTCAGGGTCCCTGCACAGTGTGTGTCACACAGAGGGGCTCACTGTTTGTCACCAGCATCACACGGGTCTTGCAAAGCTGAGCTCCTCGTGTTTCAGCTCTTTGGTGATACACTGGGAGCTGTAGGATGTATTTTGCACACGAGTTTTGAGATTAAATCCATAAAAATTCAGGGTACTGCTCAAAGGACACCATGCAAGTCTCATCTATATTTTCTGAATTGTGTTTAATTTGATTCAGGTCTTATCTAATCATGATATTGTGTTCAGAGAGAAGCTGGTTTAATGGAAGAAATTTCCCAGCAAGGACAAGCCCCAGCTGCTGATCCTGTGTGCCCTGGTGCTGAGGAGTGGTGTGTTCCAGCTGTACAAGTAATGTGAACATTTTCACTGTGCATTTAGCAGATCCCACCTGAAATCCCTATGAATGCATCAGAAAAGTGAAAGAGGATATCCTTTGATCAACAACTGAAGTTCCCTGCCATATTCCTGCTCTTCTGGCTGCCAATCAGTCAAATGACCCCTTTGCCAGAGATCCCAGGTGAATCCATCAACAGTTGAAATCTCCCTTACACAATGAATCAAACACACAGCTGTCTCATCCAGCTCCTACTGGACTTGTTTTTTGTTGGAGAAGATAAAATAGAGAAACCCTATAAACATAATAGATCAGCAAAAGATTCTGAAAATATGAAACCCATAATCAAAGTAGAAATGGAAGCTAGTTTTGAGATTTAGGATACTGTGTTAGTTACTATATAACCCAAGAACAATAGCCTAGCCAGCTGAAGAAGAATCCTTTGGATTAAACAAAACCCTTTTGCTGACAGAAAAACCAGAGGTTGAAATAGAGATGAAAGTCAGTTTTGAGATATAAGTCACCAATGTTAATTGGCAAAAGCCTGACCAGACAAGGAAGAATCTGAGGAATGTGAATTCAAATATGATAACAGAGTCACTCCTATAGGCTGTATGTAAAACCCCTTGGATTTTGTGTCTTAAGTTGGTTGTTTAGTGTAAACTAGAATATTCATTATAGAAAGAGATACAATGTATTGTAAGAAGAACCTCTCTTAATTCTCCTCTCTCTCTTTTGCTGGCCCTCTCTGACCTTCCCCTATCTCTCTTCTCTCCCACCCATCTCCCCCACTTCCCCACCTACCCCTCCTAACTCCCTCATCTCTATCCCCATGCTCTCATGCTCAGCTCTCTCCCTCTCTCTCTCTATCACTGAGCATGTTTTAGGCTGAGGCTGGCAGCCTTACACAGAGCTCTATCTTAATAATAAACCATCTATCCCCTGAGCAGCCTGGTGTGTTTAGAAACCAAACAGAATTTCTACAGGTTTTGCCCATGGTTTATCCTGGAGCAGAGTCAGGCCAGTCTGAGGATCAAACCAGACACCCCAGCACTGCCCCTTAATCATCACCCAACAAAGAGCTGAATGCCTGCCTCCCTCCCTCCCTCCCTCCCCCACTCTGTGCCTCCCCACATCAACAGCTCCTGAGCAGCTGACTTCAGCATAATGCAGTGATCCAAACACAAGCAGACACAGCGGGATTTACTGGAAGACGTCGTCTCTCACAATCCATTATTTATAGCAGTGCTTTGTGATTAAACCTGAAGCCATTAGAACGGCAAAAACTCAGGCTGGACCTGTGTCAGCTTACTCAGATGCACACAGGCATGGCCATACCAGAAAAAGCATATTTCCCTGTGCTGCCTGTGGGATATAAGGAAAGGGTAAGCAAGCAAACAAGATGATGGTCTAGGGATGCAGGGATGTAATCTGGTCTTGTGGGAAGGCACGATAATTTGTGTGTAAACTGTAAATTGTCATTGTGTAAACTGAGGCTGTTTGTAGGATCAGCTTGTCTGCACAGACCTGGCTGGAGGTGCAGCAACCTCCTTCTCCCTGGCCTGGATGCAGGTGCTCTCTGGGGAGGTGCACCAAATCCCTCTGACACACTCTGGTGTCCTTGTCCAGGCCTCAGCCCCAGCAGTGAGCTCTGCAGCCCTCCCTCCCTCCCTTGACATGGCCAGTTGTGTATGGATGTGTGCAAAATCCTAATGCTTAATCCTGCTGCTGCTGCATCCACAGAGAGCTCCTCTGAGGAAACCCCCCTGAAGCTGTCAGCCATGGCTGCAACTACAGCAAACATTCAGGCAGCAGTACTGATCATATCCAGAGCACTCAGGATGCACCTAAGTCCTGGCCAGTGCAATCCTGTGGTGGTTTGGGTGTAGCTGCCTCCAGGAGGGAGCACGAGGGGAGCCCAAGATCCTTGTAGGAGATGTTCAAATGTGATGGCAAAGCAAAACTTCCCTCCTGGAGGGCCTCATCATCCTGCCACTGTAGGATTGTGGGGGGTCAAACCCCCTGTAGAGCTGGTCTTAAGCTGAACATCAGCCTGTGCTGACTGTTTGGGGCCAGTTTGTCTTAAGTTTTCTCATCCTGGAGGGCTGTTCTTCCCATACCACCAATGACAAAACTCTACAGGTCAGTTACTTTTCAAAAGCGAAGAAAATACTCTTAGGGTAGCCTGATGAAAGCTTTCCCATCCCATTTAGCACAAGATCTCAGCTCCCATGTGGAGCAGGGCTCTCAGCCAGCACTTGTACATTTAGGGGAGAGCAGTGGAAGGCCCAGAGAACACTTAAAAATGAGCCTTTCCAAGCCTTCTCCATGCATGGCTGCTCTCAATCCCAGTAATATGGAGGCATGGCTGTTTTATCCCATCCCACCACAGGAGCTTCATCCAGCAGTGAGATGGAGATGTAAGAAGCTCCCAGAGGATCTGGAATGGGTGTGGGGGTGCAGGGTCAGGCAGGAGGAACTGTAGGTTTTCCCTTTCTCATGTCTCAGCCCTGGCAAGCAAGCAGGGTTGAACACAATCATGCAAGATACAACAGAGAAAATTAACTCTAGTCCCACCAAACTAAGTTTACCCTCCAGCATAGTGAATTAGGAGAGACAGACAAGGAGAAGGGAAAGAAGGAATTAAGGAAAAGGCCCCTTTTCTTCCCTGAAGGAACAAGGGCTGGCAGCTGTAGAGCAGAGTTCCCTGACAGCTCCCTGCCATCCCCTCAGTTCTAGCAGGAGAGCTCCTCTGCACTGGCTGCCAGGGCTCCATACCAGACACAGCAGCAACAACCTTCAGTGTCCTTGAAAGATGTTTGCAGTGATGCTCTGCAGAGCCATCCTTCTGGTATCACTTGCTTGGACCCCTCCATCACCCAGGAGCTGACCCTGAACTGCTCCATGTGCAGATGGGGGTCAAAGACCATAAACTTCTCAGACAGAAGAAAAATTACTTTCTCCACCAAGTAAGGTAGAGGGAGAAAAAAATGACAACCAAGCCCACCAATGGCAGCAGTTTTCCAGGGCAGTGAATTAAAGGATATCTCTGTGGCAGAAAGAACATCAATATGGCATCTTTTTCCATTGCTAAAAAGGTAAGAGTTGTAGGTTCATCACAGACTTTTTTTCATAGCCATAGGTCAGTCTGTGAAAGTTCAATATTACAGCCCATGTTGTTTGGAGCACAAGACCTGTTTGGGCATCACAGTTCCCTTCCAGCCCTCCATCACATGTTGCCCTATGGAGAATCCCCACATTGGCATAAGAAGGGCTTAGTGTTGGCACAGCTGGTGAAACACATCACACTTTCTTCACAGAACCATTCATGAAGCAGTGAACTCCTTCAGCTCAGCTCTGCACTGGTGTAAATTAGGAGAAACAACACTGGTCCAGTGAGATAATCTCATGATGAGTAACAGATTCCCTTGGATTTCCTTATCTTGCTGCTATGACCTGGCTGCTGAAATGTAACCTCAATCCATCACTTATGGAGAATAAATTCCTTTACCAAACTTAATACCTGGAGTCTGTCAGTCCCTGGCCATCAGGGTTAGGAGATTACACAGCCTGACCTCTGACACTATTTAAGTGATCATCTACAGCTATCACTATTTATAACAATTTAATATTTTCATATTTCACACATGTGATTTCATCTGCCTGGATGTAATATTAATCAGTGTGCAAAAACTTAGTTTTGTTAAAATAGCTGCCTCATAGCAGGGCATAGTGGGCAGACAGTTTTTCTGCACATCTATCACATTCCTTTGGTATAACCTTATTTTACATCAGTCCTATGGGGTCAGTCACACTCATTTCAGATTGCATTGTCAAACTGTTTTGAAAGAGTGTCCCAGCTCCTTTAGCAGTCACAAGATGCCAATAAGCATGGCAAGCATTTGCTTGTTTTTATAAAAAAATCCTTGCCCTGTGTTGGACAATTAGATAATTTTGTACAGCCCAAAACCATTTCACGTGTTGCATGAAGTTCATTCCACTATTTAGCAAACCCTGGAGCCAAAGGATGCCCCAGTTACCACCCAAAGGTGTGTCTGGTTTCAGTAGCATTCCCACACTTCAAACATCCAACATCTTGTATTTCTGTGACTCAAAGACAAGCAGAATCATGTTGGTGAGAACTTGGCATCAGTTTTCTCCTTTGAATGCTGCTGAGCTGTACTTTGGACTAATATGTCCAAGGATACCTTATAGTACAAAACAAAATCAAGGTGTTTTTTTTTAGCCAGGAAAGAGAGTTCTGTCCCCAGTGTTCAAATTATTCACCCTGCTGAGCTGAGTTTTGCTGTGGTTAAACTACAAGTAACAAGATTGATTTGGTATAAGAACTGGTGCATTTTGAAGTAGATGAGGGGTGTCTTCCTGCAGCTTTTACCATCCTAAAGCGATACACCTGTGGATTTTTTGAATCTTTTCACAGGTGGTTCACCCTTTGGGTCATAAAGTGATTGATTCACTTCATAAAGGTCATTATTAGTTCAGGCAGAAAATACTGGATTACATTTGAGGACACTGGCCTTGGGGGATTCCTGGTATTGGGGCACTGAATAGCAATAAATGAGAAGAACATGAGGAATGATGAAAGGGGAGGAAATTAAGAGGATTTTACAGTCACAAAGAGAAGGTGTTGAGGAACAAGGGGGCATTATTGGTCATACATGAGAGCTGAATTTTCACTGTGTCCAGTGAAAAAAGCAAGTTGCAGATTTATTTTAAAATAAACAAGGGGAAGTAGTTGTTCACACAACGCATAGCTGAATTGTGACTCATTGCTGCAGGATGTTGTGGAGCACAAAAGCCTGCACAGGTTTCAACAAACGCAGGGAGAAGAAGTCCACTGAGAGCTATTGAATAAGATAATTCAGATGTTCCCTATAATTCACAGTCCCTAAAGCACTGGTTATAGGGATCTAGGCTGGAATAGCATAAGCAGGTAACTCAGTATGTGCTGTATTTCCTTCTTCTTCCCCCAGGAATCTGCTTCTTGTCTCTGTCAGAGAGAACTGTCAGAGGCTTTTCTGACCTAGCAGGCATTTATATTTAGAAACACAAGCTTATTTGTGAAAGAAATTGAAGTTGTATTGATGACTTGTCTTTGGGTAAGATTGCTGTGACAGGTCTGCTGTGGGTGAGAAATGCGTGTGTGCCTCTTGTATGGAATAAATCCACTGCTCATCTGCTTTGCCTCCATAGGCTGTAGGGAGCACAATCACAGGGAGGAGTGCTGGTTTTGTCACATGCTTGGGGTTTTACTGTGAAGGGGAAAGTCAGAGAACTCAACCAAGGGCCTGAGTTCAGCTAGTTTTACTGCTTTGTGCTCTTGCAGGAAGTCAGTGAAGGAACAAAAGGTTGTTTTGGAACTTAAATAAATGATTTATAATAGTTACCTAAATACAGGTGGATTCTCAGTGCTGGAGAGCACTCACAGGACCTTCACAACAGTTTTGAATAGCTTGGTTTTCCTCCAGCATCTCTGCTGCTGACTGGGGCTCTAAAACACAGAGGGGTTCAAGTGATCAAATTAGTGAGGAGGTTCTTGTTCCCATCCACTGAGCAGTCTCTCAGGAAGAACACTGCAAATTTCATCTTTGTGTCTATTTAACCTACTTAATCAAATCTACAAAATCTTGTAAGGCGTTTATATCTGAAGTTGTCTCTGACTGCATGGGCAATGGGGGCATTTGCAACTGGGCTTGAGAAACAGTGAGCATTACAGAACTGCTGCTTTTATCCTCCTAAAGGAACTTCACCAAAGTGTATCCAAGGTCCCACTGCAAAGTAGGAATATCGCTGGAGAATGGTGGCCAGGTGAGTACAGGGTTAATAATATTACAGCCACCAAAGAGAGAAAGCAATTAATATTGTACCAACCCAAACATCCCTGCAGAGCAGTCAGGCTGTCAAAAATATTTTCTTTCTGAATTTTACTTAGAGAGTGAGGTGGAGAGAATGTAATGGCAAGGAAAGTGTGAACAACTAAAACTCAGAGGCAAAAGCTGAGAACCAAGCAAACACTCCAGTTAGGTGGCTTTCCTTTCACAGAAGTCTGTGCCATTACAGTGATGATCTGTAGTAAAACATGTTCTCTTCTCTTTTTCTTGGCTCATTGGATGGAGATTACCTGATCCATCCAGCTCTAAAAGCATAGAAAATTCATGCTTTTTCCTGTGATTTGCAATCTCCTGTCCTTATGTGGAGAAAAAGGATGTGCCAATGTTTTATTGGGCCTGTCTCTTCTGTCAGTTCTCTGAAAATATTATAGAAATTGGATCTGGCCATGTTTTCCTCTTAAACTCAGGAAAATATATTGGATCAGTCAGATAAAAAAAGCTGTACAAATTAGCTATCAGCTGCTAAATACTTGGCAGCCTGGACAATGCCAGTATCAATCAAGTTAACAGTTCAGTGTTTTCCTCATTCTGCTGGATTAAAAAACTGAACTGCACTGCCCATGTAAGAAACCACCAGAATTCATCTTCTCTGTGCTTGGGTTGCTCTTTACCCAAGGAGTCCTCAGTAATATTTTGTTTCCAATTGCTGTGTTGTGGAATTATGGCTATCTCTCTGTGCTATCTGAGAAGGTGATTTGTTATTCAGTGTTTTGGTGAGATGAAACGAATTGCAGGAAATTGAGCTTGGATTGGTGGATGGGAACTCTAGCTGACACTGGGTGGCACTGAGTCTGTGCTGAATCCCTCAGGTTTTAATTAAGGGGCCTTTTTGTTTCTTGTTCAATTTCCCTGCTTTAAACCATATGGAATTAACTGTCCTTGGATGAGGGAGGAATGAGGTGAGAAACTCCATCAGTTTTGTGCATTTTGTGTCCTGCCAGGGCTGACTTCTGGAAGGGATCACGGGTCCTGCTTTCAGTGGTCCCCTTCTCTAGGCATTATGAAGTGCTGCACTGTCCTCACCCTTGTCTTTAAATCCCAAAGACAAGAATATCATTAAAGAAATTATGGGTCACCAGTGCATAGCACTACTATATCCTCTTAGGCAATTACTGCCTGAAAAAAGAATCCAAACCTGTTAGTTCTGAACAGAAGACCGTGGCAGAAAATCTGGTCCTGCCAGAACCAGCAGGAGAGTGAGCCTGTCCTGCCCATGCCCTGCTGCTCCCAGGGTCTCACGTGCAGCTTCTGAGAGCAGAGCACCACAGCAAGGACCTGCCACTACCAGCCAGCTCAGAGCTGGAGGCCATCAGCAGGGAGATGATGTGGGAGGACTGCAATTTTGGAAAGTATCATCCCTTTTAGCTTTATGCCCTTTCCTACATAAGAAATACTCCTTAAAACAACAGTTCTACAACCTTCCCTTCTATGCTGTTTCTAGCAGCAGCTCCACAGAAAGTCCCTAACAGAACATCCACACTCACAGCTCCCAGCAGCTCTGTTTGAAGAGATCTTGTTAAAAGTGAAAGCTCTTACTCAATAAACAAAAAGAGGTTTGAGTTTAAGACAAGTGACTCAAGCCATTTGGGAAGCACATATGTGCCTTTAACATCTTTTTGAAAAGACAGGATGGGGAGGCACAAACTGCTCCTATCTCCCCTTTGCTGCCTCCAGAGCCTGCCTACTCCAACATGGTTTTATGTGCACTGTGAGCACATAAAACCCATAGAAAGCACCCTCGTTGGCTGGAATGTTGTACACTGGGGTGCAAGAACTGTGCAAAGCCTCCAAAGAGCTCCTCTCCAGCCACCAGCTCCTTGCATCCAGCTGTCCAGTGGCAGCTCTGTGCCATAAGATGTGCATGATGCACAAAGAAGTCTTTAGGTTTGCTTCCTCAAGCTGCACCATGACCCCTTTAGACTGGACCTGTTTGGCTGTCCTTTCTTAATGGGAAAAACCAAAGCTCTACTACATTTCTTATATTGCTTTTTTCTCCAGGATCAAATGTAATTTGTCCTGCCCCGTAATGCAGAATTTCACAACTTTGAACTGACCTGATTGCTTATCCAATTGCATAATTGTTTCGACTACAGAAAACTAAATAAAGAGTTTCCAGAGATTTTTATTTTGTCATGTTTAAGTAGGTTTGAAGTGCTGGAATTCAACTGAGCTTTAAAAAAATCCTAAAACCCCTTAGCTTTGGAAGATGTTAACTTTGGCTCTTATAATGGACAAGCCATAATACTAAACACATGCTGCCATAACTCAGGAAAACAGAGACACACAGACTCTTTTTTTTCAGTAATTTTGGACATTGTGTCCATGTGTAACTTTATACATAAATAAGAATTCTTTCTCTCTTACTCCACCCATGCATTTTTAATATTCTCTCTGGAAAGCGTTTCCTTAAACACTTTAAGGAAGTTGCTTCTTCTTCAAAGACTTTTTCCTGCCTCCTCACTTAAAATAAGAACTTGGGTGGCCTCTTTTGTGATAAAGGGCGTCAGCTCTGTGAGCTTTGGGGTTTCAGTTCTTTCCCTGAGCATCTGTCCTGGCTGATGCCTGCACACACAGTGAATGAAGCAGGTGCTCTAGAAAGATTCCAGGAGAAAATGTTATGCCAGCAATGTTCCTGTAGCAATAAGTGCAACGAGCAGAAATTTAGAACTACTTTGGCAGCCACACTCATGAGCACTTTGGATACAGAGACTGCTGCATTTCAGAAATTGCTGGTTCTGGAGGAATGTTTTGGAACCCAGAGAACTCTGACAATGCCCCAGTAACCTCAGTGCAGTTCTTCCCTCAGTGGGGCACAATTTGGACAGTGGGCCACTGTCCAACTGGACTTGTCTATCCTTGATTCAAAAAGGCCTGAAAATGAGGGGGTTCAGCAGAGAGCATGGGTGGGCATCTGGAGAACATGATGTACAGGAAGGGGGTTGGGGAGCTGGGCTTGTTCAGCCTTAAACAGCAAAAGCTGAGGGTGATTTTCCTGCTCTCTTCAGCTACCTTGTGGCAGGGTATTGGAAGATGCAGTCAGACTTTTCCTGGAGGTGCACAGCAACAGGATAAAACAATGGACAAAAGCAGGAGAGTGAGAAGCTCACCTACTAAGAAAAATTACTAGAAGGACTGACAAGCACTGGGCAAGGCAGAGGATGGGAAATCTCCATCCTGGAAGACAGTAAAAACCTAGACAAGGTCCAGAGAAACTCATATAGTTGGCCCTGCTTTGAGGAAAGACCTGAACTAGATGACAGCTAGGTTCCTTTTCAACCTGAATTTTTCAATGTTTCTGTGATTTCTCATCTATTATTCCTTTCAGTTTTCTTCTGTGTTTGTTGCTTTATGCTGTGCCTAGTCATTTTATATGAAACATGCATGAGAAACAATTTTGTCTGGCCTAGATTTCAGGATCTACTACTGAATGATGATTTTGGGGTTCAGCAGAAGTGGCCAATATTTCACCTTAACAAATGTCTCACTTACACATCATGGCTTGCTTGTTTCATTGACATTCCAGTCACTAAGAACTCCTGCTGTGACACCAGAGTGGAAAAATGAAAGAAGCTGTTACTCAGGTAGGTAAGAGGAAAGGAGACAGTGTCACACACTAGCAGCTGAGCCTGAGCTCAGTGAACTCAACTTAGTGAAATCTGTTGTCTAATCCAGCAGAGTATTAAAAGCACTGAAATACAGACCCAAGGGGAGCCTCGTCTCACAGAAGTTAGAGCAAAGAGAATAAAATGGACTTCCAACATTGCATCCAGCCAAGCCAGGAATGCCAGGCCTTTTCTGAAAAGAAACCACACCAGGTTCACTCATCTTTTCTCTTGCCATTGGTAGGAAATAAGCAAATGCTCCTATTCCTTCTTCTACATAATTATTTCCAATAAGTTAATATGAAGATATAGGAGCATGAATTATTCCTGTGCTTGCCAAGTACTTTGACATCTCTGGGGAAAAAAAAAAAGTCTGTGAAGATTTTAGCCATTATTAATTAACATGATTATTGACTTTTCCAAAATACTGTCTGCTCGGAATAGCATAATGCAATACTGCAACATAAACCAGAGCTTCTCAGAAGCACCAGTCTATGTTTCTCAGGCACATATGAGACACACACACACACACAAACACACTGGGCAAGTGCTCTGTGATTCAGCCATTTCTCCCTCCTACTCTGGCTTCAGGGCAACAAAGGCAATATTCAGGAACCTCAGCTGTTCCAATGGGCATTCATCTCAATAACCAGCAGAGGAACTGATGGGCCAAAGAGATGAGTCAACAGTAGTGTTTGCTCAATCAGTGCCTAACAACTCCTCCATGTGCTCAAACTGTGCTTTGTGAGTAAATTGTGTCATTTCCTACTAAGTTTGCACAACACACTTTGGTTTGGGATGTAGACCTGTGGCTTGTGTTGGCTGCATCCAGCCAGCCATTTCAGCATCCCTGCAGCCCTGCAAACACAGGAGCTGATGGAAGTGTGGCATTACCACAGCGATGTAGCCCCACAGCTCATAGAGAAATCCATCATCAGTGCTGGGCACTTGGGCTCCTCAGACAAAGTCTTCAGTGTGCAGTTCAGGATCACCAGGTTGCTGGGGGAAGAGCAGAAAGAACTGTATAAACTTCATACACAGTGATGAAACACCTTCCTAGAGCTGTCAGCCTGGGTCTTTATCCATTTGGGATCCATATTCTGCACCCTGTCAAGAGAGGGGCCTCAGCACCCTCAGGGGCTTTTTCTTAGGAATAAAATCCACTCTTTGCTTTCAAAATATGTGAGACAGCATCATACTGAGGAAGGAGGTGTATTCACTTTTCCATGAGGAATATTCAGAGCATTGAAGACAGGGGGCAGCCAGCACCTGTCCCTGACTAAGGTTTGGGACAGTCTAAGTGACTTTGAACCTAATTTTCAACCTCTTTCTGGGACTATTCCTGCACTACACCTGAAAATCATCTGTGTGAGCAGATGAACAGGAACAAAGTTTATACTACAGGATTCCTGACTCTGAAGGCATTATTGTACTTGCTCTCTTCCTGAGAAAATGTATCCTGAATATCTCTCAGGTGGAAGCTGGGAGAGACATTTTCTTTGAGGACATGGTGGCTTAGACCAAGGGGTCTAAGGAGAAATGTTGGCCCTGGTAACTCTGAACATGGGCATGGTGTCCATCAGCAGCTTTATGAAGAGGAGGACCATGTTTAGTGCTCAGATCCAGGCCTGCCCTGTTTACTCAGAGAGAATGATCATTAGCTCAGACTACAGACTCCTACGCCTATTTAAGGATGTGCTGTGTTTACCTCTCAGTGTACCAAGGTCCCTTGGGAGATGTTCTGTTTCTGCTACACTTCCTCCCAGATAATGACTGACGTATTTTCTTTATTTCTCTTTAGTATTTAGACCTGATGATGGATAACAGGTATAGCAATGCTGGCACAGCTATGGGCACAGACCCTCTCCTATACAAATGTAATCAGCATTCCATGTTATGAAGTCTTTAATGACAGACAGTATCTTTTGTTGTGGATAAAAAGGTACTTTCTAGACAAACCAGCCTGAATCCCCACCAGTTAAGTACAATCCTGATCTCTATCTCAGTCTCTTAAGTTAGAAGCTTGGGCATGTTTCACTTCTGAAATTCCTGGAGCAAAATCTTCAGGCCCTGGTCTGCTGTGATTGCTGGGGAGAAGGTCTGCATCTCCAGAGAGCTCACCTGGACAAGACTCTGCCCAGGTAAAACTCAGAGGCAGCAGAGTGATGGGGAATATATCTCTGGTGCACAGATGTCAGCATGGAAAGGCCAAATCTAAAAATCACTAGAATTGTTTCATAAACAACATGGAGGAGAATTAATGACCCCATTCTAAAGATACAGCTATGGAAACAATTGCAAATTGACTTTTGGCAGACATTTTTGGCAGAACTGATATGAAATACCAGAGAGGGCCTCACAGGACTGAGATCTGTTCGCTGCACACAGCATTTGCCTGTTGATTCCTGGGGAAGCCGAGGGACAGAATCACAGAATGGGTAAGCCTGAATTATCCCACAGAGATGGAACAATATTCCTTTCACTTGCTCTTCCTTTAACTCACTTCTGCTGCAGTCCCTTCAGCCCCACACTGTGCCATATTTCCTTCCCACATTTCACAAATTAAATTTCATTACTAGTTTGATAGGCTCTCTGACTGCTTTACCCTTGTGTAATCCAAGGACAACAATTTTTAGTGCCTTGACATCTCAGGTGCTTCTTGGAATTTTTAGGATTTCAGATGAAGACCCGTTGAAAAACTCAGTCCCTGCAATCTTTTCATGCTCAGAAGCCTCAGCCTTCCGATGCATTTTGCATTGTAAGTCCCAAGTGATTTAGTGTCTCACTAAAAAACAAAACAAAACACAAGCAAACCAACAAAACGGGGAAAAAAAAAAAAGAGAGAAATGAAAATGATGCTTATGTGTCTAGGCAAGGAAATGACACACATCCATGTCCTTTCTCAAGCAAACAAACAGCTTCAGAGCAGTTGTTTGAGTCACAGCTGCCTGAAGAGAGCTGAGTGCTGAGCTCCAGACTTACTCAGGATATCAGAAGGATGCTGCTCCTTGTTATAACCAGCATGCAGAGCTGAACCAGTGGCAGTCTGACTGCACAAAGATACAAATCTGTCTGTCACTTCTTTCTGCACGAGCCCATATTTTAAGTAACTGTACACAAAAGCCACTGCAGCCATAGCAACACTTTTTAAACAAACTGCTCCTCAATGCAGTTTTTTTTAGACATTTATGTAACCCCTTCTTGGGCAAGTATAGGGGTGTGTGACTCTGTGGTTAGAATTTAAACATGCATATATACACATTGATAAACATATAAAGATATAGATAGAGGCACATACATGTAATGCAGAATTAAGGTGATGCTCTGTAAGTCAGAGTTCTGTGAAGATGCTCATGGCTCAAAGCACTGCTCATCACCCTGTTGGGGAGAGCCCAGAGAAGGCCAGGTCACCCCATTGCCAGCTCAGCCACCACCAGCCTGGCAGCAGACCAACCCGGCAGAAAAACAAGGAATCTTTTTCTTCAGTGTTAGAAAGCTGATCTAGCTGGTGGGAAAGCCTGGTGAGTGTAAGAGCAAGCTGGAGGGAGCAGACAGACTGGAGGAAGAGACATTGCTCTTTCAGCATCTTTTCAGGAGATCAATTCAGTGCATCCACAGCCCCAATTGTTTTTTCCAATTGTCCTCCTGGAAAAACTTTTTCTCTCTCCCTTGACTGTGGAAGAGCCCAGGGAAACAAGTCTTCCTTGTCTTAGCCTTACCAAATACCCCTCACATTGCTTACACCAGGATTTACCACAGCTTAACTAAACATTGCAGGACTGATTAAAACAAATCCATGGAATTTAAGAGGCAGGAATCTCCACAGTTCAACCACATCAGTTGGCTTTAATTTCTTCTCTGTTCTTGTCCTCTTTTGCAACTTGTCCAAAGGAGCATTGCATGGCCCTGCAGCTTGAGGGTTCCTCAAGCTGTTTCTGTTATTTGAGGACAACTTGCAATGGGAGGGTTTCAGAAGAACAGCTCAGAGAGAATATTTACACACTTCAGAGTGGAATTATGTGGCTGTGACAGCAAGAACAGCTTGGACATTTCACCCCAGGCCTCTCTCAAGTCAGAAGATAGGAACACAATCCCCCAAGGCAAAATACCATAACATTTCTCACTTGACACCCTGTACCCATGAAAATTGCCTTTCAAAATTGCTCAAATAACAGGAAAATAAACATTAAATGTTCTTCTAACATGTGTTTTCTTTAAGATTAATATTTTGCAACTTTATATATAAACTGAATAATTTAGTCTGATTACTTAAACTGCCACACACACATACCTACTCTTTAGCACTATAAATCTACCATAGAAGTGTAAAAAATCTGGATTAATTCATTCAGAAGCTCACCTTGAAAATGTATAAAATTACTTGATTAATTTTTAAATTAAGATTAATTGGGGAAAACTGTTGGATCAGTTGGAACAATCAATGTTTGATGTGAATTTATCATATCATGCAATTATTTCATATGTTGTATTAGAGTAAATAGCTGCCTAAGAAAAGGGAAGAACATTTTAGGATGGACTTCATAAATCTTCTTTCCTGATTTTAACTGTTTCAAACTTGTGATTATGCTGTTGATTTGTGGTTTGGTCATTATGCTTGTAATTTGGTCTGGTTCACTGAATGTTGAAATCTTTGCAGTAAATGAAGCCAATTAGCTAAGACTCTGCAGGTTTTTTTTGAGATGTAGCAAAAAAAAAAGGGTAAAAATAACAGCAAATCCAGGACAGAAAAGACAACTGCCAGGGTACGCCTAATGGCAGACAGCTGGCATGGCTGTCTGAGGAGTGAGGTGCAAAGCATCTGTTTATGCCCACGACTGAACACCCGTCTCATGGACAGTTAAGTTTGAGAAGGGGAGCAAGGGATGGATAATCCTGTTTTTACTCTCATGCCAGTGGGTGAGAAGGGAAAAAACCTCCTGCAGCCCACCCAGGTTGGACTGACACTGAGGTACACAGGGCATGGCTGGGCTCATGGTGTCCTTCTGCAGATCTGGGTGACACCTGGGCAGCAGATCACAGCAGTCTGCAGAAGAAATGATGCACCAGCAGCCACATGCTCCTGCTGAGCAGATGGAGCACAGATCCTCCTCAGACCTTCAGCTGATGCTCTGCTGGGTGAGCAAAATCCCCAGAGTGGGAACAAAACAAATACACACACTCCAGCTGAGCTAACCAGTAGCAACCAAGCCTTGTTCAGTGTATCAGCAGGATGGAGGGATGGAGGGATGGCTGCTGGATCCAGCTCTTTGGATGCTTCTTACTTAAGAGCAGCAGATTTGGGCATGTGGTTCACAGGACAAGAGTGTCAGAGAGCTCCCATCACCATGGCTCCATGGCTAAGCTGGCATTTCCCTTGCACCACTGACATTTCCTTTGCAGTACCAACATTTTCCTTGCACCACTGACATTTCCCTTGCAGTGCCAACATTTCCCTTGCAGAATTGTGTCTGAGGATTGTTTTCAGTCTGTGGAACTACCTGGGATGCCTTTTCCTATATTACAGGCTCTACTTTGCTGCTTTTCTCTTCCCACAGCATATTGTTCCTTCCAATATACAGCAGTCCTGCAATGAGATTTTCGAGCCATAATTTGCCCCACTGGGATAGAAAGGAAAACAGGATGCTGTAACACACACACAAAATACAGCATCAGTCTCAACTGAAGGCTGAGGAAAATTACACTGCTGTCTTCCACGAGGCTCCAGCCTGGAAAACAGCAGCTTGAAGCTGGCCATGGCTGGGAAGGGCCCCCTGCACAGAGCTGTTGGGATCTGCTGATACAGATGTAGTGACTGCATGCATCTCCCATCTAATGTCACTGACTTCTAAGCCTCTCTTTGGGGCTCTCTGGAAGTTGCTTCGTGCTGCCACAGCCCTTCCTGCAGATGTTGTCAAATAAATTCACAGCCCTTACTTAGTAAGGAGCTCCCATTAACTGGAACTAAATTTAGCCCAGTTCTTCCATGTTGAAAGATGCTGTATAGAAATGCAAAATGAACACATTAAAAATTAAACAAGGCAAAGATCTAAAATACTAACCTAACCACAATATATTCAGCTCAGTCTTTTCTGTATTTTTTCCAACCAGCTCTTCTGTACAGATTTATTTAAATATGGAGGCCTTGGTGTCATTATTTCAAAAGAGAGGACCCAATTTTTTCCAGTTATAGCTAATGAACTGACCTCACTGACTATAGGGAGAACATCCAGGTGTTAGCAATAAAATCAAAAATCTGAGTGTTCTAGTCACCTTATTCTGCAAGATTCCACTCTTAAATAGCATATCTAAATGGTTTGTAGGAAAAGAGCAACTGGCGAATAGACTGACAGGCTAGTCTATCGTTAAATATTTCATAAAATTTAATGGCTCACTAGATTTACTTTGAAAGAGGGTTTTATTTAACAAAATGCTTTCTCTTTGCATGTTCCTATGCATATATAACTTATGTTTTTCCCTGGCACATTCATACCCTGGTAAATCATGTCTGTACTCGAGCTAATAATAAATGTATGCACTTTTATACAATATTCAAAAATGGAAAATTAATATAAAGTGTGATTGAACTTCTCAACAAATGCTTTCTCCTTTAAAAAAATGAACTATTGGTGTGTCTGTGCATCTCAAGGTTATATTTTGCTGTATTATTAATTCACATGAACTGTGTGCTTTGATGTCTGAATTGAACAGCCTTTTACTGCAACTGCTTCATTTAATGTAAAATGTGTGTAGCATAAGTCTCATTGCTAATTGCAACCTTATGATAATATTCTGTAGAGTCCTGCTGACCTCATTTACAATAGCATAAGAAGCTGAGACCAGCTGCTAATAGATGCATGCTACGCCTTTTCCCTTTGGTGGGGTGTTTGAGCATAAATAGAAATGAACAAAATCTAAATCTTAAAAATGTAAGACCTTGGGCACCTGGGGAGAGTTTGGATCTAGACCCAAATTTGAATCTCCAGGCCAGACCCAGGTGCTGCAGCAGAGGTTCCCTGCTTCTGCTGCTGATTTGTTTTGCTCTCAGAAATGTGACCTCAGCATGGAGCAATATAAACCATTAAATTCAACACATGCTGCCCTCTTCCAGCTGGAGCTGTGATAGCGTCGTTAGCACAGGAGGGATTGCCTGTGCTCCCTCCTCTGCCCTCTTTGGATTTTGCTGTAAATTGTCCAGCCTTGTATTTATAGTGTTACCGACACAGAGCTGGGAGCAGCCGCCTTCCCTCAGCCAGCTCCTGGCTGTCAGCTCCAGCCTCGGAGGTTTAAACAGTTTTCTCTTTGCAAAAACAACTACTTTGTGATCCATTTAGTTGTACTTTTTGTTGTACAAGTTTTACCACTTGCAATACAGACAAAATGAGGCTAAAGCCTGACTTCTTATGAACTGCATGCTGCAAAGAGCTTCTGGAAACGTGGCTCAAGGAGGTGCTTGAATAAATTTTTAATGCAGTCCATATGATGCAGGCACAGTTCTAAAACAACTGTAGAGTGGGACACACTGTGTTTTTAGCTGTGAGAGGAAGGGATAGACAAGGTGATAGCACATGAAGGATGTTTGTAGCAAAGGTGGGAGAGAAGGACTTTCTCCCACTGACCCTTCCAACATTCTGACACGAGTTCTCATTCCTGGGGTTGTCCTGTGCCCAGGACAGGAGCTGGACTCGGTGATCCTTGTAGTTCCCTTTTATCTCAGGATATTGTATGATTCCACGGTTCTGTGGTAGCCTGCCTGGCTGCTTTGGGCTCACCTGCATCCCTACATGATGGACTTACTGCAGCTTCACCAGCTGCCATCTGTCACCTGTGCTAGCCTTGGGACACACATTCATGCTACCACCATGTTTGGGATAGCACATTCTCACCTCCCAGGGGCAAAAGCAGGCAGAGCAGGAGGCAGTTTACTTCAGTTTCAGAAACTGTCACTTGTTTTATTCGGCAGCTAAGCCCTTGCCTGTTGTCTGTACTGCAGCCATTCTGCTTTACTGGAGAGGTGGCACTCTCTGGTAAGAAAGGCAGGTGACTTTCTTACACACATATGCAAAATTCAAACAAATTCTGTCTTTTTGCTGTTTAATTCCACAGGGTTTTTTTTTTCTTGCAAGGATCACAGAATCACAAAATGGGCAAGTCTGGAAAAGACCACAATGGGTATTTTGCTCCAACCTCCTTACTCAAGCAAGACCATCCCAGAGCACGTGGCACAGGATTGCATCCAAATGGTGCTTGAATGTATCCGCTGAGAGAGACTCTACAGCTTCTCTGGGCATCTGTTCCAGTGTGTGGTCACTGCATAGTAAGGAAGTTCCTCCTCATGTTCAGGTGGAACTTCCTGCACATTAGTTTCTGCCTGATGCCTCTTGTCCCATAGCTTGGCTCCACCAAGCAGAGCCTGGTCCATCCTCTTGCCACCCTCTCTTCAGACACTGATAGGCATTGATGAAGTCCCCTCTCAGCCACCTCCTCTCAAAGCTGGACAGGCCCAGCTCCCTCAGCCTTTCCTCACTGAGATGTGTTCCCCCTGGAAGAGCTGGAACAGAGGCTAGATGGAGTTAAGAGGAATAAAGGATATTTATTGCGGCCTTTGAAGGCCACACCCAGGCAGCACGGGTGCTACAGTCAGGGCTCTGCCTGGATGGCTCCAAAATGGAGGCAAAAGGGAGGGCCCAGTCCTGAGATGACACATTTTATGTTTCAGTCCATTTGCATGCAGGAGTCCTGCATGCCCACCCTCTTCCTTCCACTTTGCTTATACTTTTGAGCCTGAAGTTTGGAAAAAATGTCCTTGAGTCCCCAAATGGAGTAGGATTGTTGTGTCTTTATCACCCTGTGAAAGGATCTTAGTAACCCTGAACAGAAAATGCAGAACAGAACACCCAAAGGCCCAGGGCATCAGATGCCTCGGTCCCTTCATCATCTTTGTCACCCACTGCTGGACCTGCTCCAGAGCTCCAGGTCTCTCTTGTCCTGAGGAGCCCAGAACTGGACACAGCACTCCAGATGCAGCTCACCAGGGCTGAGGAGGAGGGCAGGATCACCCCCCTAACCTTCTGCCAATGCTCCTCCTAATGCACCCCAGGATCCCATTGGCCTCCTTGGCCACAAGGGCTCACTGCTGGCTCATGGACAGCTTCTTGTCCACTGGGACACCCAGGTCCTTCTCCACAGAGCTGCTTTCCAGCAGGTCACCCCCACCCTGTGCTGGTGCCTGGGGTTGTTCCTTCCCAGGTGTAGGACCTGCATTTGCATTTGTTGAATTTCAACAGGTTCTTCTCTGCCCATCTTGCCAACCTGTTGAGGTCTTTCTGAAGGGCTGCACAGCCTCCTGGGGTATTGGCCACTCGTCCCAGCATGGGAGGATGGCATGCATTTTTCATTCATACTGCAGTGCTACATTTTGAGCAATAAAATGACACCTTTATTGACAATTTAATTCCACAGAGTTTAGGACATGGAGACATCCATCCGGGACTTTGTGTCTTCTTTTAGGGCTAGATAACTTAAACCATCTTTTATGGTGCTTCCCACTGTGCAAGTCAGAGTGGTGATGTTTCCCCCCATGCCAAGTGCAGTGATGACTACTAGTGCACCAAGCTTACAGCCCCTGCAGAGCTCACTTGCAGATTGAAGAAGCAAGATCCTTGTAATTAAGGAGCTACAAAGATGCTAATTACCATGATTTTGTGTTCTTTCGCGTGCTGCTTGAAGTGGGGACTTGAGTTTTTAAAATATTTTTATATTAATGCTTTATCTGATTTTTTTTCCTAGAGATTTGCTAAGTGTCAAATGTAATGACTTCAAGTTGAAGCACAGCACTTCTAATGGAGTGTGTGACCTTTCTACAACCTCACTGAACAGCACCAATGAAATTTCCAGGCAAGCTAATTAATACATTGGTACAGCACCAGGCGGGTGTACCTCTAGCAGCTTAACTCCCAGCAGAGAGGATGAAATCCTCCTGCCCTCCCCACACCCACATCTCACTAACAATGATGGATTTGGGGCCTAATCAGGCATTAAAACAGAGGATTAGTGAGCTGCAGACCGCAGCGATTGCAGCTCGGTTTGCAGGGCATGCAGGGGACTGGCAAAAATTGCCAAGCATGCTCCCAGTAAATTAATGTCTATGTACCTGAAAAGCCTCTGTGGGCAGCAGAGACTGTTTGGCTTAGTATATAGATGTGATGATTTTGAAAGTTCAGCAGAAAAAGCAGCACAGAACAGGAGCTTAATGGGAAATTTTAGTAGAGGAGCAGGTATAGGTAGGTGAGTGTGAAGCATTGAATACAATCCAAGTGTGGGTACCACACCCCACTGTCTTACATTTAAACCCCCTTTATGAAGATGTGGCTTATGTAGTAGATTCAGGGAGTGAAGGGCCCAGTTTCACCTGTGTCCAGAAGAGGTACCACAAGAGAAGGTACCAAAGGAGAATATATGCTCCTAGTTTTTCTGCTTTGACTACACTCAAGGCAAGAAGAAATTGAAGTAGGAAAAGAACACAGCATTAAGAGAAGCAGGAGTTGAAGGTTTCAGAGCTAAAAGAAATGTATGATTGGCTGCTTTAGGATCTTTTTTGTGACTGAGTTGATCATAAGAAGCAAGATATTCAGATGGCCATTGCTATGGATGCAAAAATAAATAATTTGGTGCAGTAAGTCCTGAGCTTGCATATCAATCATGAAAGGTGCTGAATTCCCTCCACCTCTGGCTCCTGCAACAGGCCCTCCTGTGGGATGTGTGTGCAACCACTTGGTGGCTCTGGAGGAAGACACTGTTGTCAGGCTGTGTCACCTCTCCAGAGCCTCTAGAAGCCAGTGTGGCACCTTGGAAAACTGCCAGCCCTGCGGAGTGAGGGAAGGAGCCATCCCATCATTTGTTTTACACAAACACAGCAATGTTTGCTGCATGGCTTTGAGGCAAAGCTATCCATCCTAGATCAGGGCTGGGCAGGCAGATCTGATCATTGTTGGTATTTTCACACAGCTGCTGTGTGAATTATTCCTCCTGCAGCTCATAGCCCCTGTGGAATTGCTTTTAGCGGTGTGCCAGCACTCCTGGGCAGTCTGGTGATATTTATCATTTCCCTGCAGATCTGAGCCCAGAGCTGTAATTCCTTCAGAAGCTCTGCCTCCCTGGCCAAGCAACCTGTATAGAAAAGCAGCGCTCGCTGTGTTGGAAACAGGAGTGTGGATACAGAGTGCTGGTTCCAGCCAGTGAGGGCAGGAGGTAAAAAAGGCATCTTACAGTATGGCCTCAAAGGGATCTTCTGTGGGGTCCAAGAATAGCACCCTGGTGCCACATCAAAGCACTGTCACTTCTCCAGGTGCTCCAGCATGGTGGCAGAGCCCATATGAGCAGCTACTGATGTGTTGTGCTCTCGTAGCAGGTGTGTGTCTGCCGTGCTCTCAGTGCAGTGTAACAGAACTTCAAGAGGACCACCTTTATTCTCTGAAATCTGTCACTGGCCAGTGCTCTCATACCGTCATAACATGAGCAATCTCCTGCTTCTACGAGCAAATTATTCTGCTACCCAGGAAACCCTTGTCCCTCTCACATTCCACTCACTGAATAAAAAGCAGCACCACTTTCATCAGGGGCCCAAGTCTCAGCTCTCTGAGTTTTCAGGAGGCTGAAGGAAGAAGAGAGAACAGTTGGCAAATGGATAGTAAGAAAAAGATCTGATAAAATAATTGGAGGGTTCAGCAAGTGGAACTGACAACAGAAGGGAAAGCAGCTGAAGAGAGGAAAGGATTTCAAACTACAAGTGTCACTGGATGATGAAGTGGTGGCAGAGTGAAAGGCGGGCAAATGCTGGCAATCAGGAAGGTGCCTATGGCACTTGGCCCTCTCCATAGAGGCACAAAACCCAGTTTGGGATCTTGTGGGAGCTCTGAATGGTTTAAGAGTCCTCTTTTAGCACATGTGCTATGTGAATTGCTGGAAGATCCTAAAGCAGTGCTGTCCACTGGATTTGGAAGATGATGTTCCTGTGAAGTGCCAGAGTGGAATGGCATTTCACTGCCTTTCCCCAGTTTGTGCTCCCCAAAATCACTCTGAGAACCAGACCAACTGTCAAAGCAAATGTGAGCTTTGCTTTGGAGCCACACTGGTGGGCAAACAAAAGCACTAAAGGCAGCTACTGAACACAGGGCACTGATGCCTCTTGCACATGTTGCTTTTTTCAGAGGCGGATTACAACTCCCATATCTTTCACACCTGAGATGAGAAGGGCATAAAGTACATCTTCCACCTCCTGCACAGACTGTCACTTTTTTTATGGGTAGATCCTTCTACACTGACAGTCCATCAATGAAGGGGTCCCGTGGGATGGATTTTCTTTGGTCAGCACATACAGCAGGTGGTCCAATACCTTTATAAAGTGCAGTGTAGAGGAGGTTAATTACTTTCCCTGCTCAGGAGAACTGACAGATGTGTTGTGTGCATGAAAGAGAGACAAGGGAGAGCTGCCATCTGCTGTTGGAAAAATCCTGGTTCGTCTTTTAGCCCAGGCACTGCTAAGAGCTGCAGGTGCTTCCTTCATGCCAGCAGCTCCCATCACACTGGGTTAGCACACAGAGCAATATCCCACAGAGGAAATAGGAATCCACACCCACCGTGCACGGGGGAGGAGAAAAGTTTGCCCTGAAGATCTGTTGTTCTCATGTGTACATCAAGAAGAGGATGGATTTACTGACCTTTTGAACCATCCATACCAGCAGCAAAGCAAAGAGGGAAGAAGGTATGGCAAACTCACTGTGCCTCCAGGAGGGACTTGAGTGGAAAAATCAGCCACATCTTCAAATGTAAGCCACAGAAAGTCAGTTAGAGCAGTATTTAGACCTGATCTCTGCAGTGAATTTTCAAAAAGCTGAGCATTCTGTATTGTCATGGAAATGAAAGAACTCATGATGTCCTACACCACTAAACTCTGGGTACTTAGGGTGAAAAAAACCCCATTAATCACTAACTGAAAAGGCAGCTCATTTATTGAAATGCCATTTTTAGACATTCAAAATTATTTATTTGCTTCTGAAAACACGTTTACTTCTATTTTCTAAGTGGCATTTTACATCAGTTCAGCTAAATGTAACAGCCTTATTTTTAATAAGAAAAGAATCCAAGTATTTAATAGAAATTAAATAAAGTATTTCTTTAAATAACAAGTTAATCTTGTTTAAAACTTCAGTTAAGAAAATTCAAACAAACAAATAAAATTGAAAATCATGTATACAAAGGTATCTCTTGCTTATATTTTTTTTCAAAGGAAAAAATGAATGAAGAAGAAAGCAATCCATAAAAAACCAGTCCTGGTCATTTACAAGGGAACCACACAATTCAATAATCCAGGACCAGATCTTTCATGACCAAACACAAATTTGTAATACAGCAGCATGGTGCTGATTTGACCTGAAAGTAAACACTTTTCTGTAATTATGCTGATTTTTCTCTGCAAATTGGTATTTTTCTAAAGGATAAAAAGAAAAATATAGTAATTCTAGAGTATGTGTACTAAACCCAAGTGATTTTCCAGTAGGAATGCTAGGAGGAGCAGTAATAATAGTTAAAGACTAGCGTTCAGTTAATGCAGCTGTTTGAATTGGTGAATTTTTGAGTAATGATATTCTACTCTGGTAGATGCATATGTGTGTCTAAATATAAGCTTATATTCCATGTGTGAAGCTTTTGACCTCTTTACCCTTTAAATAATCACTGAATTATTAAAGAAAAAAAACCACCACCACCACAAAAACAAACCCAGACCCAATGGTGATAGTTCAAAAAGAAAATATTGATTTAATGCAGTAGTTATGCACAAGGCATGGTCTGACAAACTGTAAAAATTATTTTCTTCCCCCAAACAGATAACAAGAATTTTATCCCGCTGTACTTCAGAGGGGATAATTCTTAATCCAAGCGTGTTGATGCTTCTAACTTAAACCAGTGTCATTTAAAGCAGGAGCTGGTGATCCCAGCAAAATCTGTCACTCAGCTGAGTCAAGAGGACTGAATCTGGTGAGTGCAGGTGAAATCCACTTTGCAGGGCAGCTGTACTCACACCAACCCCTTTTGAAGTGAAAACCTTCCAAAAAAACCTTCCAGAGTGCAGGTTTTTCCTGTGTTTGTGTGGGTTTTCGGCAGCATTTGCCTGAGAGCAGAAGGCAGCAGTAGTTACACCCAGCAGATGCTGCAGCCAATTGTGCCACTGCAGGGACCCAGGGCTAGCAACTGGTTTTCCCGAGGTGGGTTGTAAGGTTGGAGAGACACAAACAACAGCGTTACGTGGCCAGCCCTTCACAGAGTTTCTGATGTTGCTCGGGGAAGAGGGGGCTAGAGCTTGCTTCTGTTCCCACACTGGTGTCTGAGACCTTTGGCAGCTTCTGAAGATCCCCAGCTCTCCCTCCCACAGCTCGTTGCTCTGCTGCAGCGGCACCTGGAACTCGGCAGGGTTTGCAAAACCCACACGCAGCCCTCCCTTCCCCTCCGGATGCGAAGCGTGGTAGAGGAGAGGAGCACCTCAGCCTTTGTGCTATCCGTTTGTGGCCTTTTCAAACCTCGAGAAGACAAAGGTGAAAGTGTAAAGCCGAGCAAAACAATCTCAGTCGCTACAGAAAAATGTTGGTCTCCCTTCAAAGCTGAAGAGAGAGCTGGAAGCCCTGAGGTCCCCACGGCACACGCTGACAGCAGCTCGGGACGGTGACGCCAGGGTCAGGCGCTTTGGGGCTGAGTCAGTCCCGCCGAGCCGGTCGGATATCCTGAGAGCTGCAGGCTGCCACGGGATGGCCACGCAGGGCAGGAAACCGCTCCAAAGCAGAAAGAAAACAAATTACACAAACCTTTCAGACAGTTGCCAGTAAAATTTCTTTGGCTTTGCATCTGGGCATCGCTCCCAAATCCAGCCTCTTGCCCTCGGATAAAGCACTACAGCCTGGAATGAGAGGCAGATGCGTGGGAGCAGTGCATGTGTCTGTGTCTAGGCTGGAAAACATATGTACTGTAGTGCCTAGAAAAAGCTTTTTACTTTGGGCCTTGCTCCAGAAAACCTCTTTCCTTGCTTTTACAACTGTCCCCTGTTCCTTGGGACTACCCAGATGTTTAACCCAGCCTGAGGACAGGGAGCTGAGGAGTTTTGTCTGTGTCATTCCCTCTGACCCCAGTCCTGGGAGCAGCCAGCCTGGGGCACGCAGCCTCTGGCCCACACTTCTGTTCCTGGCAAGGTGGGTGGGATGGGATGGTCACCCTGGCCATGGGGTGGGTGTGTGCAGCACTGGACCCACACAGCGTCTGCCTTTACCTGTTGGAAGGGGATCAAGCCTCAGCAGAGGGCAGGGGCAGCCAAACACATTGGGGGGCAAAAGAAGAGAGGGAGGGAAAGGGTTGTTGTTGATCTATTCCTACTGTCTTATCCTGAATTTCTGTTCATGGACTGATTGTCACTTTTTGAAAATCCATAGCCTGGAACTTTGTAACTATGTGGGAATTTCAGCTAGTCTCAAATGAAAGGCAAACAGGAACCACCACCATCAAACCGTATGTCCTTACCCTGCTAGGCTGCAGCAAGAAGCTGGGGAAGGCAAAAAAGAGTGAACAATTTTATTTTTCACATCGCAATTTGAACGCCAGCCTCCTCCGGGCGGGCAGGGCGGCTGTAACCCGAGGGATGCGGGTGCGAACGAGGCCCGGGGGCGAGGATGGAGAGGCGCTGGTGGAAGCAGAGCGAGGGGAACCAGCGGGCGCTCAGAATGAACTGAGGCTCGCTGCCCTCGACGGGGCAGAGGGATGGAAGGCTCGGCTGTCCCCGGGCGGTGCCGGCCCCGCCGCCCGCCCCGGCCCGCCCCGCACACCTCGGCCCACCCCTGGCGACCTGCGGGCGGCAGCGGTGAGGCCGGTCCGGTGCTGCTGCTCCGGTGAAGCCGCTCCGGTGAAGCTTCTCCGGCCGGGCCGCTGCGGTGAGGCCGCTCCGGCGCTCCCTGCCCGCACAGGTGACATCGCGGGCGGAGCAGCCGCTGCCCCGGGTGAAGCACCCTTGGCTCCGGACGCGCGTCCCCCGCCCTGTCCCTCCCGCGGGACTCCGCCGTGCCCCGGGGCAGGAGAGGGACCTGCCGCACCCCTGCTCTGTGCCGGGCCCGCCTGCGGAGGAAACCCGGGGGAAAACACACACTGGGTTCTGCTAAGCGCCGCGGCAGGTCGGTGAGGAGTGCGTTTAGTGAGTGATTTCCCCTCAAAACAGCTCGGGAAAATGCTTGAGGAGATTGGGTTAATCTAACATGGTCAGGGCTGTGTGTATCATTTACAGATGCCAAAGTGAATTTATTAGATCTGTCTCAATTATGTGAATAGTTGGAAATACTATATTTTTGCAGGATTCTAGTTGTTGAGATGGGGCAGCCTGTGCAGGCAGAAATATCATTACTTGAGTATGCATGAGGTGGATGAAGTTGTTACAGAAAATATTTTTAAAGTGTTGGATGTTGACTGTAGTTATTCTGGTTTGTCTCTAGCATACTCAGTTAGTACTGAGTTAATAATCCAGTAACTTCTGTTATGTATTTGCTGAGTATTGTTCACTAATTTAATGGCTTTCTTCAGATAGTTCAGTGTAAATTTCAAATAATTTTGCCTACAGCAATTTTCAGTGGATAATGCTGGAATGTGTTTATTTTAACCTGAGCATTCTTTCTCCTACCTTATCAGATATCTTTATTCCTACACAGGCCTTATCACAGGTATTTATTTATAATCCTTTCTTTGCAGGCATAATGCTCTCCGCAGAAAGTGAGGCTGAATAATATGCACATGCTGAATACTGGAGGAGAGGCTGAAGGACATCCTGTTTTTTTTCAGCAGTGTTGTTATTCTTTGGGGTGAAATGAAGAATTTGATTTTGTTTTGGAAACGCTCATATTTCTGATGCAACTGAACTTCAGTAACCTTTTTGCAGTACAGATTTCAACAAATTATTTTTTTTTCTCTTGAATGAAGATGCAGAACTTGTCGGTGGTAGAAAGTCTTGCTAATACAGACATGTCATACTGTGAGCCTCCAAAAGACCTGCCAGCTGAGGCAGGTGGCATGTCTCTCAATGAAAGTGGCTGTAACTGGAATGAAAGAACAAGTAATGAAGAAATTTTTAATCTTGAAGCAATGCAGCAAAGCCTCCCTGTAACGAACAGCAAAGGGAGGAGTTGTGAGGGGTTTTCTGAGAGCAGTTTTAGTACCTCAGAACCCAGTGGTTCCTGGGGTGATTTTGAAGGCTTTAAGGAGCCCTTAGACAAATCAGAGAGGTTCAGTCATAACCTTGAGGTTTTGGTGAAGTCAGCAAAAACTTCTGGAGCCAATGTGGACGTAAGCAGTGGAGGCTGCATCATTTCTGCTGGCTGTGTGTGTGCTGAGCCACGTCTGTGCCAGGGGATACGGGAGGCTGCAGGCTCTCCGAATGAGGTACGTGCTCACAGCAAACCAAGGACCAGAATTGTTTGTGTTACTGCTTCCTACACCTCCGGGTTTGTATCTGTCTTCTCTGTAGAGGGGAATGCTGCACATGCAGAGAAACTGTCCAGCTACCTCGTAGCTACCTCAAGTGGAACAAAAGCAACTTCTTTGCAGTGTTTGAGGAACACTTAAGCTGTCCTGCTGGAGAGCTTAAAGAACGTAATGCACTATTTTGCTTCCAGGCACTAGGAATAAGTAGGCAAATAGGCAAGTAAGCACGTAGGCACCATGAACCTTGCCCTGAAGGACAAGTTTAAAATTTAGAGAAGAAAGAGCATAAGAAACAGCAAATCGGGAAGGTGAGTGACAAAAACAGAGTGGACAGAAATTCTGTGAGTTGCCTGCAAACTTATTGAAATAAACCCACATAGCACTGACTTAGAAATTGGCAAAAGCAATGTATTTTGTTACTTAATATACTCCCTGAGTAATATCAACAGTTTTTCTGGAATTTTAGACTGATGGTGATACACAAGAAATTAATAGAAATATTATAATTAATTTTTTAGCATAAGATATAACATTTGCTCTTACAGTGTTAGAGCTAAAATTCTGAGTAAATAATGCAGTGAATCAGCACAAAAAAAAAAGGTTCAGGTAAAGATCTTGTTGGGATAAAGGTGTTTCCACGTGGACCAAAAATGCATCAGCAAAGGGAAGGAAGAACGTAGTAATACAGGACAAAATCCCCTTGTTCTTACTACTTTCATCCTAAATGACAGCATTTAAAAAAAGAGAACAATCAGTTAGGACTTCCATGGAGTTAATCTGTAGCAGTAATAACTTACTGCTTGTAGTCTGTTGGGTGAGTTTTGCGTTCTGTAGGGAACCAAGACTTTTCTGGAGACAGGATTTCTTGCCCTTTGCCTAGGAATCTTATTTGTTGCAGAGGTATTACTAGGAAAAGCACAAAGATGCCGGTGGGAAAAGCTGCTCACACTGATTTAGTGTAGATACACAAAATATCTGGTTACTGGTGTGCACAGAGAATTCAAATTTTTTGTAATGCTGGAAATGGGGGACAAGAAGTCTTCTGTTGGAGAATGAGAATGTTGTAGTTACTGAAGCTGAAATGGAATATAGCAGGTTGCTTGGTTTCTTTCCAAAAGCAACAGATCTTAATCTCACTGAAGCCTCTTCTTTATTTTTCATTTGTTAAAGGTAGAAGGAAATGTCCAGTACAAGTTAACCATGCTTCAAGTTGCCTTTCCTCATCTGAAGGTAGAGAGGCAGCCACAGAGCTGCTAGAGATTCATTGGAGTGTAGAATATATGTGTAGCCTGTCCTTTATCCCTGTGCTTTTTGCGTTGTTAGTTTGAGATCATAAAATCTTTGAACTGGGACTCAAGCTTCTGTATGATCAATAGAAAAAAGACCAGGTGGATTGGAAGGGACCTCTAGAAATCATCTCAGGTCAGAGGTCTGATCTTCAGTATTTATTGCCTTGGTTAATTAAATGACATCAGTTGGGATCAGAATCAGGTGTTTTAAGATGGAAACAATCATTACTTTCCTTGCATAGCTGGGTGTTTTGCCTTCACGATTGAATGCTTTGAGGATTTTTCATGTGCTCTTTAAACATTGGCCTTTGAGAGAGGGTCTGGTGCATGTGTTTAAGCCATGGAGTATTTTGATATAATAGGATTTAGGAGATTTATTCAGAAAGTACTGATGTGAACTTTGTACATTGATTTTTTTTTAAATAATTAGTACAAAGCCACAAGATAAATCAAAATATACCCAAACTTTTTTTCAGAAATACTCACTGTAATATACAGTAATAAAAGTAAGAAAAAAAATCCCTTTATGTGTCTAAGTTAGTGACTTGTGTGTGTGTTGGAGCAGCACCAAGGCTCTACGGAGATGCTGCAATTGAGGCAGAGCTGTGCTTCCCTCCATGCACTCCCTGGGGCTGTGGCTTCTCCCATCCCAAAGCCAAGAGCAGCTGCCTGGATTTTCCTTGAGTCCCATCCCTCTTCAGTTTTGGTGCCTACCTGGAAGCTGGTTTTTTTTTCTTGACCATGTATGCTTTAGCAAGTATTACTTCACAGAATTCTGCTTCTTGAGCATCTGGCAGGATCCTCCTTGTTGTATCCCTGTTGAAATAATTTACAAATTGATTGAAAGTGTTGTGACGCTTCAGGCAAGATTCAAAGGAATTTACCCAGGAGTCTTTGAATGACCCAGCAGTGAATCATCAGGACAGGATTTTAGCAAGGCCTTAACTTCAGGAGGGAGAAACGTGGGGCGCAAATTCTGTTCCTTGAAATGTGGTCAGAAGTGCAGCTCTGTTGATTTTTCCCACTTATCCTTGGATTAAATCCATATTCTCTCAGTATTCACCCCACTTGTCTGAGTTCAGTGTAATGAGTCTGTGGAACTTTTTCAGCTGCTTGAATTACAGTTAAATGAAACTGTAAAAATATGGAGTGTCCATGCTTGGGATTTTCAGAGTAAATTGTTGATTGCTGGGCAAAACCCCCAAACTGGTTGCATTCTTGAGTTTTCACACAGTGTTGCTGCTCCTGCAGTGTAGTTGCTGGGCAGGGTGGTGAAGTCAATTAATTTGCCTTTATTTGGAAAATTGCAGTAATTCCTTCCTTGAAGGAATAAAAGGATACAGCTTCTGAACCAGATGGCTTTCTCTAGGATTGGATGTAAATTATGCATGTTTTCCCATGTATATGGATTTTTTAGTTGTCAGATAACCCTACTTACTAGTGGTTACTTCCCCTACACCTGTCTAGATCATTCCTGTGCTGCGGTCAGTCCTCCAAACCTCCTCCTCATCACTGCTTGAGTAGGAACAAGGATTTAAATCTGTCTCTGAAATTTAACATAAGCTGGAAAAAGTTTAGTGCAAACAAGGATATAGAAACATCCTCGCCCCAGCTTTTTTTGCAGACTTGCACAGTGCAAGTATTTCTTGGTAGCATTTGGCAGGTGTGTTACATTTGAATTAGGAGTGTTTGAATATTGAGTTAGCAGAACAAGCTTTTGAATTGATCAGATTTTACCTGGACTGAATTAGCTGAGCAGAAGGAAGAGTGGTAAGTGTTAAATAATCAAGTCTATGACCAAGAAGGTGTGAAGTTAAAAGACTAAGGCTCATCAGAAACTCTAGGACTCTTGCTTCCTCTGATTCTAGGTACTCAAAATATGCCAAACACTGAAATATGAGCTCAGTTCCTCTGCTATGAATATTAATATAAATATAAATTCTAAAACCAATAAGACAATTATTTAATACCTGTCTTATTTAACAAAGACAGTTATTGTCATCTTTGGACTAGGTCCTTCATGAACTGTTCCATACAGGGATGGCCTGTATGGTGTATGTAATAAAAATCCCTTTTTTTCTAGGAAGACCACAACTATGAGGAGATATTTAAGTTGGGCTTTCCAGAAGTCTTTGTACCACAGTCCAGAGAGTGCATAAGAAGCTTAGAGCAAGTTCTTGATGCAAATAATGACGATGTTTGGATTCCTGAGCTTCTGAAGAATCAACTTAGGTAATGAGTTTAGATTAACAGTTTAAAAATAAAAAAAAAATTTAAAAATTAAAGAAAAAGCTCCTCATCTGTTACACTGTTTGTTTCATAATTTAAAAATCATTGGTGCAGATTAAAGTTAAAAATCTTTTTAGTACTATGCTTGTCAGTGTATAGACCTCACCAGTTCTGTAGCATGTTGCTAAAGGAAATGGATGGTGTTTTAGCCATTGGAAAACAATGAAGGGAATATATCAAAATTACAGATTCTTGCTTGGGGTTTTTCCTGCTGTTGGTGTGCCTCCTTATGACTAAGCCTCTGGAATGCCAGAACCCAACAGGCAGCCTGTTCTTCCTGTTTCCTTGTCCTTTCTTTACAGCACATCCCACTTATTTCTTCATCATTGGAGGCTGCTGCTTCTGCTAACAACTTACTTGCTTTTTTTTTTCCTCCTCCCTCAGTTTTCTCAGTTGGTAACTTTTCATGTTTAACCAGATGTGCTTCAGAATCTGTGATGCATCTGGGTTCTTTCCTGGGCTATGTTAATAACAATTAGTATCATTAACTAAGCTTTCTGTTGCAACAGCTGGAACATTTCTAGTTTTGTTACGTGTTTTTTAAGGATTAGCAGCTTCAGAGCAGTATTGTAGCTACTGAACAAAGATGCAGTTACTTTTTTATAACTTGGAGGCTTTGTGTCTAGAAAGCAGTGTCAGACCATACTTGAGAAATGTCTTAAGACTCTGAAGAAACATAGGTAAAACTTTTAATGTGAGCACCCTTACAGCCAAGTTCCCTGCATATGTGTTGTATTTTAATGAGCATCAAACTTGTGGAGAAATAGACTTGTAAAGGGGACTGCACTATTACAGTAGAGTGCCAAGTAAAAACAAAATTTCCTGATCTACTGTGATGAGTAACTAAGGTCAGTCACAAGTGCAAACTAAGTAAAGCCCAACTGAATTTTTATATGTGATGAATGCAGTGTAAGAATCCCAAGTACCACGAGGAGGGAAGTCTCTCCTCCTCGCTGTTTCAGCCTTTGGCTTGTTTTGTAGGGCAGGTGCTGCAGAGGTGAAGTGTGACCTTGGGATGGAGAAGGACTTGAGAGACAGAAGAGGCAAAGTGCAGAACTAACAGGGCTGAACTCTGCCCACATTTCACAGAAGCACACGAATACTGTGAGCTGTTGGCATGTAGCAGCCTCTGACATGTGCTTCTAATGCCCTGCTTATCTGAGGAGCACAAACATACACTTTTGCTGACTTACTGCTTCCACTAATTGTCATGCCAGCTCATTAGTACATCGAGTTGGTAGCTTGGGCAAGTGTAGAAAGAGTTTTGAGGCAAGTTGCTTGTTAGATCAAAGTTAGTATACAGCTGTATGTAGTGAAAATAACTCAGCTCAAAACCTCAAACAGTGTTTTGTTTCCTAGCATGAATTCTGGAAATGTATGGAGAGCACTTAGAGACTTTGATAATACCCCCAGCTTAAGACATCCCTGGAGTAAATCTCATTGCCAAGAAAACCTCTTGAGTGTTCTCGGAATAGATGCAAATCAAAAGGTAATTGAACAATGGTTTTCCATTCTGCCAGCATAAACACTGGGTTGGGAATCTGATCTTCTGTAAGCTGTACATGCAGATGCATGAGGGACTACATCTGGGTGAGGCACAAGGTTATTTTTTTTCAACAAGAAGCTTTTAAAGACAATAGCTTAGTGTTTTCTCATCTTCATCTGTAAGTAACTAAGAAATTGTTCAGGATCACACTTTGATTGTCTTTACATTCTGCCCAGCACAGTTCCCTCTTGTTTAGTGGTACACTCAGCTTTGGTAGAGATGGAGAAGTAGCTTTCAGGTGGTAGAGATGGAGAATCATCTCCCTGGTGTGTGTGCAGTAAGATGGTTTATTTTTTTTTTGCTCAGAGTATAAGAAAACTGTTAGAAATACCTTTCTGTTAAGTGAAAAGCAGATCTGAATCAGAAAGGCTATTACAGTAATTACGGGATGCTTTTACTGTGAAGAAACTGAAAGTGTGTTCAACTTCCCCTTTCCTCACATTATTCCTCTTTCCTCTTTTGTGAGGCTTGAGGGAGAGTATATTTTAAATTGGATTGAAACCAAGCCAGCAGTGTTGAATAGAAATGTCTCTGTTTGACAATCTCGTTTTGAGAAGATACAGGTGTCAGGGTTTAGAATTCAGTTATTTAGCTGGGATTAATTAGTCACATGTAATTTTCAGAAGTAACTATTTCAATTCATTATTTGAATGTTGAAGCATGGGGTTGGCAAGGTAATGACTTTATGGGCATATTTGACTTTTCATGCAAGTTATATACAAACAGAAGGACAGTGCTGGAAGTAGAATCCTATTTTGCACTTGAAAAAGTCAGTTTGTAGAACTCTTAATTTAACAGAGAGGGACTTGGATACATATCTCTCACATGGCTAAACTCCATTCTGTTCCTTTCTTGCCCCCCAGCATTAAATCAATGCCCAGGGAGCTTAAACTTACATTACTTCTTACCTCTTACTGGAAAACTGTATTGCTTTTAACAGTACTGATTAAGATGCATTTCTCAGTAGTGCTTTGGTGCTAATTAAGGCTAATTCTAATTGGGAATGGCTTTTTTATTAATTGAAATGATAGATTCCAGTGTGTAGTTGGTGCCTTGAGGGGCTACCTGGAACAGAGGCTAGACAGAGTTAGAGAATAAAGTAGGTATTTATTGAAATGCTTTCAAAGGATACACCTTGGGCAGTGCAAAGGCTACACCTGAGATGGACCAGTTTTCTCAGACACACAAAGCTTTGGTCTATTTGCATATCAGAGGGTAATTGTCCAATTATAGCCTCATGTAATGAAGTCACATTCCCTGGTTTGCTTCTCTCCTGATTTTGTTTATCCTTTTTGGGCCTGAGGCTGTGTTGATGACCTTGGTTCTCAGGCCCAGAAGGATTGTTTAATCTGACCAAAATGTGAAGAAAGCTAACTAGCATACTATACAGACTTCAGAGTTATACACTAATGCAGTACAGAATCTGAAAAATATAAAAGCTAAAACTTAAGGTATAATTCGTAGAACTGGTTCTGGCATAAAATTGTTTTAATGCAAAGGGAAACACATGATAAAATACAGCTTCAGAAAGTAAAATTTAGTGGTTGTTATTTGAAGAAAACTTATCTTTAGGTTGTGTGCATTGAAATCAGATAGAAATGCATAAATAAATTCATAAATAAAATGTAGATTTTGGTTTTTTTAGGATGTTTCAGAGAACCAGGCTGATATTTTTGATGAATCAAATGTTAAAGATAATGAGGACTTTAGATTTGATGGATTCAGTGTTAATGACTGCAAAGCATTGATCCAGACCAAGGTAAGGATTGTTCTGAAAGCACTTTAGAAAACCACAGGGTATATTTAGCATGTTCCTCACTGCTGTCCCAGCACCTATTCTCATGTAATGGTTTAGTCCTGGAATAACTTTTGGATGTGCAATTGGTTTTTGCTCTTTGAAACCTCTCTGACAGCTTCAGAAAAGATACCTTGGCACTTGTTTGCTTCTTGTTATAGCAATGAAAGTTGGTGGGAAAATTGTGTCATTCTCCGTTGCAGCAAGTCACCTCAGTCACCTCAGTCTGTTTTTTAGCAAGGTATATTGGAGATATATTCTTAACCCAAGGTCTCTTCTTCAGTGGAGAATAAAATTGAGCAGCTGTTGCCACTGCGGGGAGAGATAGTTTGAGACACACTTTCATTGCTCTGTTTTATTCTATTTACTGCCATGGACACTGAAGATGTTTAACTGCTCTGGGAGCCTTGTGCATAAGAGATGATGGAGAATAAGAGGGCTGGAGAATTCAGAAATAAAACTTAAAAGGACTGACTTGCTTATTCTTTCATACTTCAGTTCTTCTGTAAGTACGTGAATGAGGGATCACAGTGGCTGAATCACATTGGAAATGTGTAAAATACAGGAACAGGATTTAGACAAAGGAGAAGTGGCTTGAGGTAGACAAAGAAGGAATAAAAGAAAAAAAGAACTGTGGTACAAAGTTAAGTTAAAAGGACAATATTTTTCGAGGTTACCCTCATAAGGGAAAGAAGAAACCCTGCAGCTTGGTGTCTCAAAGAAAAATTCATTAAAAAACATACGTTGCTATTTCTAGTTTAAAGTAAATCAAATCATTCAATGGGACGTTTTCTATTTATCTTCATATTTATGTCTTTTTTTCTCTAAAAAATTAAAATAAATTTTTAAACAATTTTAATGAAAATTTACAAAAATTAAGTTGGCATATGCAAAGTGATTAACCTCCTGTTAACAAAGTTTTTCTTTTTCACTCAGCTTTCTGTGTCACCAGACTCCAGACATGGTCATCTTTTCACCTGTAACCTCTTTTTGAAGACCACGTCGTCAAATGAAAACACCCAGTGTATAACAATCCCAAGGAAGAAGCAGATTTTTGCTACACACAACCTAAAAATGAAATTTTTCAATAGTGATGTTTGTTGAAGTTAATGCAATTTTTAGTCTTTTTTTATTTTTTTTAACTTGCAGATTACCTTCATTTTGTTACTTACTTGGTACTATAGACTACAGACATTCTTTAGGAAAGTGACATACTGCTTGCTGTATATGAGGGACCCAAGGACATGTTATTAGAAGATATTTCTTCTGTTTAGTTGTGAAGTCACATTTTGTAATTTTGCCCTGCTAGGTTTTGCTGCAGAATCGTGTCTCTTGCAGTAAGTGCTGCATCTGCAACCACACTTCAGGATAACTCTGGTGGACCCTCCTGAACTACTGACCTTTCAGACCTTAATGCCTCTTCAATAAAAACCCTTCTTTCCCTGCCAAAATCTACATGAGTCTCAGGTGTGTGGTAATGTGCCTTGTCACCATCTCTCCTCATACTTGCTCCAGTTTGGATCAGCTGAGATCTGTTGCTTTGCCACTGCTGGGTGTAATGAGAGGAGCCTTCTTCATTTGGGGACTTTCAGTGTGGTTTAAGAGAATGGAAGTGTTTTAATTTCTGTCTGGTGAAGCCTGCTGCGGTGATGGGGGGGAGGCAGCAAAATGCTTCGTTCTGGCATTGGTTTCTGGCTGAAGTAAATCACCTTGTTGAAGCCAATTGTCACAGGACATCTTGGGTTCATCCAGCCACACTTACACCATGGACACCCTGCCTGTAAAAGCTCAGCAGAGTTGCAGTTCAGGACTTGCATAATGGTGTAAATTCCTGCCCTTTTAAAATTTTACAGAAGCTTGACCTGCCCATCTTCCTGCATGCCTCAGTAACACAGAGCACTTCAGATGCATTTCACTGTCATTCAGAAGAATCTGTGTTGGTTCCCTGCCAACTGCAACAGCTTTATTTACTCATTGGCAGTAACTTTTACACAAGTTACTGATCTATTTGCTGCTCTGGCCATTCTGAATATCAAAATTTTGTATGGCTTTTTGTTGTAAAGGGTTGCTAAGCTTGCAACTGATATTTTAGGTGTTGAAAGCAGGGAACAAAGTTGGGCGTTCCAAAACTAAGTCAGTTAATTATTTAATGATGTACCTGTTCTGTTCTTAGAATTAAGAATACTATAAAGCACGGGCAGACTTCAATCTAGTAAACTGTTCAGCAGTGACATTACAATTGCTGTAATAACTTCAGCAGTGCTTATGTTACCTCAGTGCTATTAGCATGGGATGAACTCTGTCCTGCTTACTCAGTAGACGGAATAGGGCATTTGGAAATGTGCTCTTTCATAGTAGCTCTGAAGCTTCCCTGACCCTGGAGGGAGACCTGCAATACCAAACTGGAAACTCCATCTGGATACAAGAGCAGGGTTAACTTTTTCAGTTAACCCTAGGTTTGAATTAATTTTCAGTTTCCCTTATATTCTTTGTCATAAGCTCACTAAATATTAAATTGCCAGTAAATGGTGAATGAATAGTTGAGGTTGGTAATAAACATTATTAAAATAAGTTACAAGATTAAAATCCCATTTTTATGACTTCAGACAAGCAGGAGCCTGCAGAGGGGCTTGAGGAGGGGGCAGCTTGTAGTGTGTGTAGCATTCACTGATGTATTAGAGCTCTCTTTTCCTCTGGGCTTTCAATTTTGCCTTTGCTTTTGTGAGCATTGGATGAACGTATTGAAAAATGTTTTGCGCTGTTACTCTGGGAGAAGGATGAATACATCATCTTTCCCTCATATTAGCAGATTTTACAGCCCTGTCCAAGGTACAGAATGCAAAGAAAAAAGGGTTCAGCCCTTGTGATTCAGCAGGGGAACAAACTGCTAGGGTTCCAAAGGTGATGGGTTCCACCTTCCAAGTCTTTCTCTTTTGGAGACGCTTTGGGCCGCCTGAGCCCTCACTACCTGTAAGCACTGGCTACATAAGAAAACTGAGGGACCTTTAATCTCCCATTTCCAATCTGAGATGAACAAATTCACCATTGCAGGGGAAAAGACTAGCAAAATTTGAATGGCAAAGTAATTCAATTCACCTTCAAGGCTGGGGAGTTCCGGCCACCCTTCAGTCCCCATCAGATTTTGGACACGACCGGCACATTTGGGGATACCCACAAAGACAAAACTGGACTCTCTCAGCTGACAAAGGATCACGGAGACAAACCAAAATGTAGCCAACCATTTTCAGTACGTTTCATAGTAAAAACGCAGCCTCGCCTCCCACGGTTATCCCGGGAGACGAGGGGTGCCGGAAGCACCTCTGACGTGTTCTGCACAAGCCGTGCCCGTTCCCTTCCCGGAGTCATTTCCTCGTTCCTGCTGGCCCTGGCAGCCAGGCCAGGGTGCCAGCACACGCTGTGTCCCCAAAGGCTGCACCAGGGGCACCCACTGGCTGGGCTCTGCAAGGAGCAATTTCACCATTTCTCATCTTAGTTACGAGCTCTCAGCTGTGAAATGCAGAGTTTTGATGAACTAAACGTGTTACTGTACTCTGTGTTTGCAGAAAGCAAATTCCATAGACTTCTGACATTTGCCTAGGATTTTGAAAAGGTGAAAAAGAGAGCGAGGCAGGAGTTCTGGAGAGCAGAGCTAGACAGGAATGCCTCTTTCTTCTGCTGGGATTAGAGGGAAAATACACCCATAAAACAAAGTTTTACAAAGTTCCAATCAGCAGTGTAATTACTGAAATGCTTCCTTTGTGGAAGAAAATCCCTCAAACCAACTTCATTGTGAAAGACTGCAAATGTTTCAGTGCATATTCTAAAATGTGGAATTTAATTAATTATACCAATTTTAAAGAGTCAAGAAAAAGAAGGGGGGACAGTCAGACTCCAGGATGATTTCTAACCATACTATAAGCCCACCATTGGCTGCATATGCAGAGGATGAAGTGAAAAACAAATGAAAGAAATCTTGTAAAGGTGTAAGTTCTTTTTCAAAATGCAAGGTCATTGCAGGACTTAAAAGCACTCTGGTATTTTTTAATGATTAAGATCAGCTTTAATAGTTTAAAAAATGGGACTTCCTGGAGTACTCCTACTCCAGTTAAGATAGTTAGGGGAATTTGACTAAAACTGAGCTACCTTCAAATGAATTGTTACTTCCCAAATTTCCCTGTGGATCCAAGTAACTTTCCAGATCCACTCTGGAAGATTGAAGAGAAAAAGTTCCTGCTCCTACTACTGAAATATGTGTGAGAGCCTCCTAAATTGACTCCCACAGCACAGCCTGGATGCCAGAGCACAGCCAGCCTGACTTAGTGCTCTGCTGGGTGGGATAACACGGCCCTGATGAGAGAAAAATGTATGGAATGAAGTTGCAACATTTTTTGCTTTTTTCAATCAAGGCGAGATGCCTGTGAATGCTGGGCAAATCCTGAAATGCCAAAAATCCTCCAGCTTCCCCAAACATCTGCTTTATTAACACACACTTCTGCAGACACACTTCTGCATCTTCAGAGCTTAATGCCTCACTTCTAACATTGATTTTGAACAGCTCAAAATTAGTTTTTCTGCTACTCTGTAACTCACCTTCCTCACAGAACTAATGGAGAGGTTATTTTTTTGTGTATTTTACTGTTTGTGCTGGCAAATTAGTTTTTTAAAGTGTCACTTCCAGCACACAGATTACAGAGCTGGACAGAGCACTCTGAGTAGCACCCAGACCTCCCCAGCCAGCTGTTTGAAGCAGCACTGCACTGAGCTGTGCTGCTCTGAGTGCTTTTAAGTTCAGATCTTTCAGTGTGGCTAAAATCGATGCAAATGTATGAAAGCCTACACCACCTTTAAACAGTCTCAGCTTCCCCTGAAAGCTTCAAAAATATTTTCTTAAAACACTGAACTGCATCACACCCTCGAAGGGCAGTGTTTTCCAGGCCACGAGCACTGGCTCAGCTCTGGGCTGTAGCAGCTTCCTCAGGAATGAGTCAGTCCTGGAGCTGATGGCACGGTGGTCATGCCACTGGATTTCTGTGCAGTTCCTTCTAGACCTGTGCTTTTCACACTGTGGTCAGCAGGATTCATGACAAAGGGAGGAGGAAGTCTGTAAGCATCAGTCACTGCAGTCTCATCAGTGAAAGTTGCTGGAGAGTGTTCTGTTATATCTCAGTCTATATGGTATGAACGTTTTTCCCCTTAAAATGGAGAGAACTTGATGTAATTCTTAAAATGGCACATAAAGAGGTTCATCTCTATTTAAACACTTAAAAATGAGGGGAAATGATGATTCTGTCTCAATGTAAACCTTAAAAGTTCATTGCAGAAGGGTCAGGATCTCGTTTTAGAGGTCTACAACAGGAAGAGGATGGAAACCTCTAAACCTGAAGCTGCCGGTTTGATTTGTACAAGCTGCCTTTCCCTAGCCCAGAGCAGCAGGGCTTTTGTCCAGTCTGACAAGCACAGGTCTAAGAGTCACCACCGTGTGTGGCAAGGACACCTGTATGTGGCACCGGCTTTGAGGCACAGCAGCCCCTGAAGGGACACTGAGAACTGCAGGGGCTGGGAGCACCTCCCAGGGTACTGGAGACAAAGCCCAGAGGACAGCTCAGCGCTAAAAACACCAACACCTGTTCCCAACAGGAATCCCCCTGCCCCACAGGCTGGAAAAGCACTCTGTGGGCCATCCCTTCTTTGGTTACAAAGGGGATTGTGAGGGTGTAGTGATTTTTAGGGAAAACTTAGAGCCAGAGCAAAGCTGCAGCTTAGAGTAGCAGCAACTCAAGTAGAGAAAACCTATGGATTGTGGTAAATGAATGTAACATTATTAGGAGATTCCAAATTCCAAATGGCAGACTCAGCTCCCAGGATGGGAGGATGAGATGCTGTGTAAGACAATGACCACTGAGCAATGGAGGCAACCACCATGAAAACCCCAGGACCTTATTATCATTAATGGTCTGAAGTATTATTATTGTTACAGGCATAACTGCCCAGGAATTTCAGTGTTCACAGCCCCTCTCTGGAGGCACCCAGCTCATGCTGTGGTGCTGCCCTAAAGGAATCCATCCTTCAGGGTACATGGAAACCTCATGTGGAACCCTGTTATGGGGCCTGGCATGTGGAGAAGGAAAAAAGGTAGAAATGCCTAGGGAAAATGTTATGCCTTTGTTAGTGAAAGATCATTGAAAATGTGGCAAGGTGCCACAGGTTTTTTTTATGCTTTGTTTTTAAAACAGTCACATACTGAAGGCTCCAAAATATAACTGGTTTAAATGCAAAACTGTGGCTTTTATTTCCAAACATACAATAAATAGGTCCACCACAACTAGCCTCTAACTTCATTTTACAAGAAGGAATTTTAAAATTAGTTTGTGCATATTTAAAAATTAAACTTCCCTTTGCACATAATTCCAAACATAACCGAACTGCATTACACACCAGCTCATGGTCTTGGCACTGTGACACAAGCAACCAATTAGAAACAGAGCTCTGTAGCCAGGACTTGTACAAAAATTGCATTTTGAATTGTTGATAAAAGATCTACCAACAATTAAATCTTTTGCTGCAGTATACAAAAAACATAGATTTTTAAAAGCAAGTTGTCTTCTGTTTCTGTATAGACTGCAAGATAAGTGTATTTAAGTGTTCACTACTTGCTCTATGATACTATTTTCATACCAAAATATCTTTACTGCATAGTAACATTCCATATTTTCATAAGCAAAAAGAGATTAGATGCAGTCTTTTTATTTTATCCCTCATCACTGAATTTAAAGTTATTTTTAACCGCATCTCTGTTTCATCACAGTGCAGAAGGCCCTTAATATTTCAAGGATTTATTCAGTCATATTTTTAATACAAAAGTAGAGGCTGAGGAAAAGCCAGAGTAGTCTATAAACAATGCACAATCTGTGTACATTCTGAAGCTGTACCTCTTCAAGAACTAGTTATACACTCTTCATACAAATCCCTTTATCCAGCAATTCAAAATGCTTTAGATCAGAAGTTTTATATTAGAATCAATACAATATATGCATATAAATACATTTATACCCTTCGGTTGCTAAACAACCCAGATGGCTGCGAGGATGTGACCTGAAATGGTTCTCCATTGGCCTGGGATACCAAATTATGTCGGCAGCTAACTGTTAACCAGGAGAGTCACAGTAAAAAATGGAGATCTCTGCACAAGGTAGGTGTGCCACAGCATCAGTTAAGACTAGAAATACCAGGTGACACCCTGGCCCCTTCAACAGGGCCAGGATTTCAACTTCTGTGAGATGCAACACACAGGCAACTTTTTTTCCCTCTGCCGACACGCCAGTCTTAAAAAGTCTCAGCAGAACAACAAAAACCAAAAAAATACAATAAACCAAAGCAAAAGTTTTACAACTGCAAGTTTCCAAGACAGGTGCTGCAGCTTTCAAGAACATCATGTAAGTTTTATAATTAAAAAAGGACGAAAAAAATGACAAAACCCAAACCAAAAAGCAATGTGCAAGTGTGAAACTCAGAAGACGGTAGCAGGGATCGATCTAGACCTCAGTTCAGGCTGAAACACAGAACCAAACTGCCTGATGGAAATGCAGTTCTCTGCAAATCTCATCTCCAGCTGAGCAGGGTGTTCGTGTATCTGTATAAAAACAGCCCTGTCCCACCCAGGACAGCAGCTCCAGGGTTCCAAAGCCCAGGTGGCCCCAGCCCCGGGAGGGACAGAGCCACGAGCCCTGACTCCCCCGAGGTGCTCCAGGGGCTGTCACAGCAGTGGGTGATGTGTTCTCCATGTTCTCAGCTTGGCTTCTGAAAGGATGCAGAAATGTTGGCTGAGTATCCTCCAAAGGTGCTAGAGGTTTTAAGTCTGAAGTGTTTCTTCCCACAATGCCAGGTATACAAATGTGTATCTTTTTAAATAATATTGCACATAAAAATCATCTTAAAATCTGTAGTGAAAGCAGGGTTGAAGGACAGTGTTTTCCAAAAGAGAATAAAAAGCTACCTGTACATAATAAGTTTTAATTTAAAGAACGCCAAGATTATTCAAAATCTAAGCACATAATACTGACAGAAAAATGTTAAATTGCACAATCTACATATAAATTAATTTGTCAATACTTAAAAGTTTTTAAACATTGATTTCACAAATCAGCTAGGTCACTGTCAAAGGATCAACTTAATGAGTTAGAAGTACTTTCCCCCAAAAAGAAACAGAAACAAAAAGATTTGCAGTCTCAGATGAAGCACTGGAAAGAGTTAAAGCATTTCAGCTCAGAGGTAGTGCTAAACACATCCAACTAGAAGTCCATTATATTTGAACTATGATGAAATAACATAGTAAAATGTAGAAAGACTATAAAATTTACAAAAATAAATAGTTCTGAATGCTTTAGAAAATGCAAGAGACTTTGTTGGTAAGTGTCTTGATCTGCTTTTCTGACCAAAAGAAAGCAAAGTGTGTCTCATTTTTAAAATATAACCATCTCTAGTAACGTGTCTGCAATCCACACAATCTAACTCTGCAACTTGACAGATGCCAGCTTGGCATAGACTCTGATATTAAAAATAAAGTGGAGGCTTTGTAAAAGATCACCTCGTATGAAATTTGCTTTGCATGTAAATTCTTCTGTCAAATTAAAAATTGCACATAAAAAAGTTTATTGAAAGAGGCATGAGGGGTGATGAGGGTATGTGCCCACTGTTCCGCATACACCCTGGAAGGAAAATGATGATTGCACAGTTCTGATAAATAATTTTTTTTAAAAAAAATCTGCCACCTTTTTGGTTTTTAAGTTTTGGAATTATTTAAAAAATCCTACTATGGACAAATTATTATTTACTTTGCTTTCTAAAGAATTCTTTACAACTATTCCAGTGGCTTTTATCCTGAAACCAAATGAAAGTGGCAGTTTAAAAGTATCTTTGGGTAAAACAAATATCAGGATCCAACAAGAATTTCCATGATGTGGTCCAACTCACTCAGATCTGTTCTACATATCTGAATGTTGTTGGCTGAAGAAGAATTACACGATGGGAAGGTTTTCAATGGTTCTTCTGTAGCAAGAGATGGTGATCTGGGTGGCATCAAGGGAGGGCAACAGAAGTCTGAATCATACATTGAAGTGTCAATATCTTCAAAAATGTCATCTATTGCCAAATCCTTCAAGTAACTGGTTGAATTTGAAATCTCAAAGGAACCAAACACACATTCAGCTCCCTTCAAATCCTGTCTATCATCTTCTAGTTTCAGACCAGTATTTTCTGGAAACTTTGGCTGGTCATCTCCAGCAGGAACAAGACAAGTAGGTGGGCTTATATCTTCTACAAAGTCTAAATCCTTCAGAATAGATGAAATAGCAGATGACATGTCATCGTCTGAAACGATCAGCAGGCTGTTTTCAATCGGGTCTTCTACAGACCGCAGCTCACAGCAGTGAGACTCCTGCTGACCAACACCTGAAGGCAACTGAAGGGAAATCCCAGGTGACTCCAGCCCTGTGTAGCTGTGAGAAGCAGGAGCAATGCCAGGGCAGATATTCACTGGCTGCTGGTTGCTCTCTTGTCTCATCTCCTCCTGAATCTGTCGCACGGTGTTGGCGATGAGGACGGAGCGGTGCAGGTTGGGCTCCACCAGCATTTTGTACGTCTGTAACTTGGTGAGGCACATGTTGAGCACCAGCTGCCTCTTGAGTGGGTAGGGCAGACTTCGACTGGAATCAAAGGCACTCGAGAGACCAGCCATGTTCTCCTCATAGTCACTCAGCTTGCGCTTTAGGCCTCTCCCCAACATGAACCTGGAATACAAAAATTATGAATAAACCTTAGGCAAGCCCAACATACGATTCTGAAAACCCTGTAGTGTGCAGTGTATTGGTTAGCTTAGACTTTTGATTTCACAGAACATCAAGAGACAGAAAGAAATACTACACAATACTATTTCCATTGAACAGATGCACTTTCCAGCTATATTGTTTCATGGTAACTTTTTTTCTAAACAGAAGACATGGAAGAAATACACGAACTCTTCTTTTAAAAAACTACATACTTCTAAATATATCTGACTGTCCACATGAAATAAAATAGATGCTTATATTAGGAATCAAACAACTCTACAGAGTATTTCATCATTTCCATTTGAACATCCATTCTTGGGTACCGCAGTTAAGATTTCAAGCTAGTTTTCAACACCCATTTTGATCTCATTAAGGAATTCTAATGTCTTGCTCAGACTCTGACAACTCTATGTAGGACTGATTCTTCTTTTCTTTGGTGACCCAAAATTGTTTTGCAGCAAGACCAACAGCAGGGCCTACCATGGGATCCTTATAACCATTCCACAGCTTGGTAGTTTGGTTAGATGTGGGAGGAAACCTGGCTGGGCCACTGAGCTCACAGAGAGACAAGGGGTGCTCATGGCTGCTGCTGGGTCACAACCTGCTACTGACGTCACACTAAGAACATCAGGCAGGAAGCTATCAAACAGCATTTTAAAGACAATCAATTTTGGTAAAATAGTTAAGAAAAAAATGGAATTTAGTTGCTTTCATTCTGCTTTGTGTGCTCTTGCACTGAAATATGGTAGGTCTAGGACAATGTGGTACAAAAGCCTGTACACATACATCTAAAATGTAAGTGGATCCAAACAATTATCAGCTTGGGTACTTTGCAAATACCATCTGAAGTCTAAAGAGTTTTATTAGGGACAACAATCCCTGTGCAATCACTCATATAAACATAAAAAAGGAGTATACTCTGCACAGAAAACACTGGTAAAATCTTAGTTACACATATCCTTAAGTGTCCATGAATACAGCCACCTCATTCCCAAACTATTAAAAAAAATTAAGCAATCATATAGACACCAGTGGCAGATTAAGGGCAGCTCCTTCATGCACAATGATCCAGACCCTGCATGCTGCTGAGGGCCTCCCAACTTCCTTTTCATGTGAGCCCTGGATGCTGCCAGCAATAGCTCAGCTGATGGCCGCAGCTGCCAGCCGCTTGCCTGCTGCTAGACTTTTGGGGACAAGGAGGAGGCAGCAGGATAAAGCCTCTTTTGCTTTCAGGATTTCTCCAGATTTGCAGGGAGCATGGCAGGGCTCCATGGCTACATCCATCTGCCCAGACAAGGCTGCTGGAGAACTCGGCTCCTCTGGAGGAACAAAAAGCAAGCAAGCAGTGCATCCTCCTCAGCAAGACACAGGAGAGAAAACAGACAGCTGCTAGCTACAGGAGTTTAGGTGTCAGACTTCTCAATAGTACACACTTTTTTTTTTTTAAGGACATATCTGGATGAAATTCAACTTGTCCTAGGACTGCATTTCTACTTAGTAGGGAATAGTCAGGTCTACCTTCAGTTCATTAACATAGTCACTCTTAAAACAGCAACAAACTTTAATTACTTGTAACTTTACCACAGCTGCAATTTTTTAACTTTGGAACTCAGTTTTTCTCCAAAGTTTTCCGCTAAACTGCCACAGCATCAGCCAAATGTCTTTAAGACAGAAGGTGTCTGGATGTGGTGTGCCTGTTCACCTGGGTCATCTTCCCACACTGATCATGTATGGCTCTCCCACTCCGGCCCCATAAAGAGAAAACAGATCCAGCCAGTACCCAGCACTGAATTACAACAAATTCAGAACGAATCTGGATACAAAGTTCAGGCACAAAATATAATAACAAAGTATTCCGGGGAGGCAGTGTGTGTGTCAAGGATCCTCAAACCACTGACAATACTGTAACTGACAATTTTTGACACAATATGTGGAAAATCACATTTATGCACACCAAGTTGCTATACATACCAACTCTTGTCCTGAAGATAACCATTTATGCAAATCCTAAACTCACAATAAAATTGTGAGCTCTCCATTTTAAGTAGCATCTAAATGTGTACTACCTCAAGCATTACCTCATAGCATCACCGTAAGAACAAAAATTATGCATCAAAATAGCTGTTTCTTCACTGAACACCATCATTCCCATGCACTGCATGCTAGAGGGGTTTCTTTGTTTTTATTTCTTTTTGTCTCAGTTAATTAAACAGACCAAAATTTACACCCATAAGGGAATGAACTTATGACCACGCAGGAAACAGCAATTCTAACATTTCATGCATTCAGAATGCTTGGTTTTGATAATTTACTGCTTTTAATATATTTTTTAAATACACATTTATACTTTGTTAAGACACACGGGAAATACTATTCTTATCTCTTTGAATTACATAAATTATGTTTATTCCTAACATCTCAAAAATTAAATTCTGTAAGCAAGCTTAAAGAGCAAGCAGGCTACAATATGCAAAGATGTATAATTTCACAAAAACTTAATATAACATGTTTTACTTTTCAATTCAAACGATAGCCTAGTTAGACTAAATACTTCATGCTCATATAGGCAGACATCCCTCTTTTCATTCCTCAAATTTCCTTCATAAAATTTGTCCTAGAGCATTTTAGAAATATGTGACAATGCTTGAGCATGACAGCACTTGACTATAAAAATGAAGTGCAAGAAACACTATTTACTCCAACTTCAAAATGTTTCTACTTAACATATTTCTCACTCTCAAGATGTGTTTTTAAAATAAACACAGAACTAACCTTACATTTTAGAAATTCTCTCTAATACTGATTGATTTCCTAACAGGAAGGATCCCCTACTCTCCCTCCAGGAGCTAGATGACTTCAGAGGTTACACAAAAATTTGGAAAAGGCTAATAAAAACCAGAGTACCATTGGTACAGTGGATTTAAAAATGACTAGTGTCATGGTTGCTACAGGAGACGTTAAATTTCAGTTCTTGTCAAACACACTCAGCTGCTGACCTACAAAAGACACAAAGCCCCTTTGTTAGCAGCTAATCTACATTTTATCAAGCCTTTTGCTTTACTTTCTAACACAGAATTTCTGACAGGATCAGATCCCTAACAAACTACTGCGTATTTTCTAAGTAGCTGGTTCTTCCATAGCGCTGCATATTGACACCTCATCCCAAACCCAAAATTCACAGTCAGATGCTTTCTTTCACTGCACTACTTTACAGCAGAAGATGCGGATGGCATTATTTAATTATGCAATGCTTATTCCACTTCAGTTTTTGGCAGCAGGGTAAACAAGCAGCCGTGCACACACAAACCCCCAGTTGCCTGCTCAGAGGAGGAGCAGTGTCAGCCCTTCCATCAGCTGACACCAGGGCACAGCCAGCGCAGAGCAGCACAATCCAGGCACACGAAAGCACAGTCTCCAGAAACTGAACTACTCCTTACTCCAGCCTAATTCCAGGAACCTACTCACATCTCAAAAAATTGGATCAACTAACAGGATTTTGGGATGTGCCAATCTGATAACTCTGAAATTTGTAAGTAAATAAACGGAATAAAAATTAAAAGTTTATGCCAACTGCAAATGTGAGGTTGGTACATAGCTGTTCAATTATAAAAACAGCAAGCTCTAAGTCACCCTTTTCTTCAACTTGAAAAAGTTCCACAACAGAATTTTTTTTCTGTTCAGACAATCTATTTTAGAATCTTTTGTCCTGAAAAAAAACAGGAACAATGAGAAGCAACACATCTCAACTTTTTTCCTGGCATTTTTTCATCCTCTCTCACTATAGTAATGCAAACTGAGCCACAGGCCGTTTATGGCAGAATGCTTTTTAAATGAAAATAATTTTTCAGATATAGAGAAAAGGAAGCAAAGTGAACTCATTATTTGGGAATACCAAAATCTCTATTCACATCACTGAACTACAATAGAGTCTACGCAGAAATTCTGCCCTGACAGCATGTTCCTCAGCTCCTTCCAGTCCTCCATGGAGGACATTTCATAGCAACTCCTCCCTGCTAAGATGGGAAGAAGCATCCAAGCACTGTAATCCTACACCATACCAGGGTTTGAAAAAACTTGGGAGGGAAGAGGCACGTCCCTGGTTGGCAAATCCACACAATACCAAACAAACAGGCCTGGTCAGGGTGCAGCTACTCAGAAGAAACATTCCAGGCTACCAAGAAAAATTCACATTGCAACGTGCTGTGGACAATACAGGGCCCGTGCCACCATTTCAGCTCCATCTGTCACACGGTCTGACAGTGCAGCTGCTACTGACACATGGCTGGGAAGTACAGCTGGGAACACTCTCAAGGAAAAATGCAACATGTGAAAACCCTCAATTACTTCTATCTGGGCAAACTACTACTTAAAAACTTTTTTAGAAGGAGAAGGGACTTTTTTAGGGGGAGAAGAACTAAAAAGAAAAGTTAAACAGTGTTTTAGAACTCAGGACCTCAGCTTTAATTTTCTTTCAGTAGAGAAGAGCTTCAAAAATAATGGTTGTATCAAACACAACTGCCAGGGTTAGCATTGTCTGAACACGAACTTTTCATGCACAAAACAAGTGCTGTATTAAACTGTAACAGTTATTTATTTACCACTAAATATGTTTAATTAGCAAGATCATCAATAAAGTACTTGGCCTTCACTATGCAGGTAAAGATAACTGAATTCATAGTGGATCCTTTAAGCTTTTCTTTTTTAGAATATTATTAAATTCAAACTTGCTTTACCCTTTCTGTACAGCCACACTGCTGCACTTTCCAGCCAGGACTGTCTCAAAGTGACATTTTCTTACAGGACAAAACCACCAACTTTGCAGGTGTGTAAGCACCTCATGAGTGAAAGCTGCCTGTCCAGTATGCAGTAATGCAACTTAAGTATTAAAATCAAAATTAGAGACTCCTTGCTATCATAATTTTCTCAATTCCCTTTCAAAGACTCCTTTGTCTCTGAAGTATAGAAACTATGCAAGAGCGAAGAGAGACAGAAGTGTCTCTGGGCTGTAGACGTGTGTTAGAGACTGACCAAGGCTGGCTGATAACCTGGTGTTCTGCTCTCTCCCCTCTTCCATGGACACATCTCATGAGAACACATCTCTCTGCAGGAAGTGCAAAGGAAGACAAACACCCCAACAATTACAGCTGCTTCCCAGAATTCTTTGATGCATGCTGCACACTATTTTTAATGATAATCCTTCCCCTACTCAACACATTTTTAGGCAACACAACTTCATAAGCAGTTTTAATTAAGCACTGGACTGGCTGTTGGCTTGTATTTCACGTAGAAGAAAGTGCACAAGAAAATGGAAAGGCTGAAGGTGCAGTTAACAGACACAGAACAAATCCCTTCCTCCCATCTGGGCTTAGTGCTGATCACTTGGACGAGCCTTACATAACAGTGTAAGCTGCCAGAGCACACAGAACATCTCTGATCTGGTGTCCCCAGCAAGTGCTGGACATCCCCACACAACATCTCAGCTGCTACCAAGAGCAAGCGCAGGAAGGACTAAAAACCTTAGGAAACACTAAAGAAAATGTTTAGACTGGAAGATGCTTCCAAATATACAAAAGTGTGTTTAAGCACACTGCCTCCCCATCCCCCCCTCAGCCTGCCCCAGTTTAGCCAAGATGAGTAAGTGCTGGAGAAGGCACAAGTGACTAAAAGTGTGCATACAGGGAGGAGTGCAGTCCTACCAGCTTACTCCATACCTAACTATGCAACAACTTCTTCACAGACACGAGTCAGAAATGACCAGAAAATAGCTGCTCAAAGAAAGAAGACTTAATGTTAACTTTTTGGTCAACAAATGCTGACCTATAACACTCCCACAGTCTGGTACAAAGCAACTGGAACACAGAACCGAGATATGCTACCGTTCAGACTCGAGAAATCCCAACAAAAACAAGGAAACCCAAAACCAAACACACACCAACCCTGAAAACAAAACAGAAAAAAACCCCCACACCTAAGGATTTCCCCACATTTCCAAAGCAAGACTAGCCTGGATAGCATTTATTAGGTACAGGAAAGGAATGAGAGGAAGACAGAGTTTAGCACAGAATTGTTCTGGAATTAATAATGTTCCCACTGTCATTCACTATGTGTGGAAGTAGAAAATAAACCTGTATCATACACAAATATTTTAGGAGCTGAAATGATGTTTAGGAAGCACTTGGAAATAAGTTTTTTGTTGATTTAAAAGTTAGTTTGAAATCCCCCCACAACAACTTATGTTATGTCTACTGGGATCTAAAAAATTCCTGCTCTTAAGGACATCTTTCTAAGTTACTTACTCCCATTTCATTTCACAAAGCATTGATAAGAGCTTTGCTTTACAAACTATGGCAGCTAAATTTCAGAGCATGGCATCTCACTCTGGAGAAGGAACTCCTCGTGTTAGGATCTGTACCTTCCACAGCTAAAACAAGTGGGTTCCACTGCTTAGTAGAGAGAAACTCCATCCTTAAAAAAAACCCCAAACCAAACCACTCTCACTCTTGTCTGTCACTTGTGAATCTCATTCCACACTTACTAATAAAGCCCATGTGCATATTTTTAAGGAGAGTGTGTTTATCAAAGATTTTTCAGGGATTTTAGGTGGTTGGGGTTTTTTTGGTAGTGGAAGAAGGGCCTGGAATCTTTTAAACTAAGAATCAATAGTAGTTGTCAAAAGTTAATACATGATCAAGACTTACTAAACCTAGAAACTCCCACAGTAAAACTAAACTATAATTAAATGAGAACGTAAGACTCATAAAGGAAACAACAAGAACCAAATCACTATGGTTCCACCAAAGCATCTCACTGGATATACAAAGGATCACCAGAGCTGAAAATGCAATGTCATCTCTTCACAGCTTGTTCTAGTCAACTGAACAGCTCTCAATCACATACTTGCTTCAAAAAGATACATTAGATACATTCACCTACATAACACTGACAAACATTTTAGGATTACAGTGATCTGAAAGATTTACTAATAAAGGAAGTTATAGCTTATTAAATATTAAAAATGGGCATGCCCGTATGTTAACAGAAAAAATTGGACCATTAACAGTAAAAGCAAACAAGAAAAAAAGCTCTTTCCCTGATACAGGACAGTACATTTATTCTTTCAGTAACCAAATCAGAAATAATTTAATTTTATCTTGTAGTACACAACTTTACTTAAGTATCCAAACTGCCACTGTCTCACAAGACAAAACTGCAACTCAATTTTAGCAGCTGAACAGTGGATCTTACCATAAGTTTGAAGTCTTAGTTAAGCAATTTCAAGAAAAATGTGATCTCAAAGCAATATGCTTTATTGCACTGTAATAATTCCTCCTTATGAAGGAAAAAAGCAACAGAAATTTAGAATACTCAAACCAAAGAGTTTTTACCTTATATTGTATTATGTGTCCCATTTTAAAAAATACATTTCAGTTTTCCATTCTAATCCACAAATAACATCTGCAGCCCATTACCAGAACATGCCCTATGCATGTCTACCACAATTTCATAAAAACATACAAGCAGTTACCCTTAGAAAGCAGAAAGGAGTCCAGGCAGGAAGATTCTGGATTTTGCATAAAGTGTAGTCATCCAAGAGTCTTGAACTATCCCAGAGGCCAAGCCATCCACCGGGGTAGGATGATGCGACTTAAGAGGAAAAACAAAACAAAACCAGAGTATTTAATTACTATGTGGTAGTTTTTATTTTTTTAAACCAGATGCATTAAGCACACAATTCAATATAATATTTTAAACGATTTGTGCTAAATTCTATTAAAGCAGACAAATACAGGTAAAACCCCTTAAAATTCATAAATACACTGAAATAAGAGGACCTAACAATTTCACCTGTGAACACATAAAATATGGAAATTATCTTTCACAAATTAGTTTCACAGAATACTGATCCTCTAAGTGTGAGGCTTTAGGATAAGGACTGCCACTTCCTCAGGTTATCAAACACCAATTTACAACTGTAATCATCTTCAAAATTACATAATCAGGAGAGAGAATACCATGCATTGTGAATAACTACATTTCAGAATTATTCCCTAACCCTTACAGGCTGAAAAAGCAGTTAGATTTTTATTTAATTCCTCAACTTTCCTCTTTTTCAGCATACACAATATCAGTACAAGAAAACAGTTTTGACAAGGTGTCCTACAACTGTGTCTAATGTTCAGTGTGGCACCATTTCCATCAAACCCCTGGTACAGCAACATCTGCAGTATGACTAGGGTTAAATCATGGATTAGCTCAAGGCATTGGAAACTGGAAAACATGAAAAGGCTGAAGTGACAGTGAACTATGGACTAGGCTAAGAAATGTGGAGGGAATCGCATGATCCATGCTCTTGAGGTCTCACCTCCACCTGGAGAACCACACAGTTATGAATTCCAAGAATTAAAGCCCTTGCAGGGGCTAGCAGCCTGCAGGCAGGATTGGATGTGACATGCCTGTTTGTGCACATCACACACACAGACACCTGACCCAGCTACGGCAAACAGCCTCACAAATGCACCGCAGGAGCAAGGATCAGTACTATCCAGATAAACACAGTCCTTCGTGATCCAAAATCAAGAGTTCATACATTATTTCATGAATGTTAAAATAATACATAGTGAAAGGCAGTCTTACATTCAGACAGACGGGCAAGTAAACGCCTACAGTTCATCTTACAAAGCAACTCATAGCCTGATGCTACCAAAGGGCTCCTCCGCTTACAGAACCTCGGAACTGTAAAGATGCAGTAAAACAGCAGTAAAATGCCCGTGACCTAAGCAAGCCAAATCTAACCCACAGCAAAAAACACATTAACATCTCCCTCCTCCTCCTAGAAGATGACTTTGTTCCCAGTACAGTGATATCCACGCTATCTGTAAATAATAAAAAAAAATAAATTTAAAAGCCCCAAGCAAAGAGACAAATGAAGATGCATAACCTATTTGCTCTGAAACAGCAGGACTTCAGATGGTCACTACTGAAGCTCATTACAGTGTGCTTGTTAGGTCACAGGGAAGGGTGTACAGTCACTGCATTTTCCATACACTGAATATAAAAACACATATTTTAGAGTTTTAGGATTCTTTAATATAGAACAATTTCAAAAAGCTAACAAACATAGTAAAATGTTGAAAAGTTTTAGATTTTAGCACCTTAGCAAAAAAACCCTGAACCCAACAAAATTTGAAGCACTGGATTAAAAAAACAGTAGTTACTTGTGTTTTAGAAGTCCAATATTTTGCAAGAAGGAGGTGAAGTCAAGAAGTTTTCAAATTTAATTTCTTAATTAGATACTTCAAAGGATTCCTGCAGAGGTTTTCACTTTTGCCCTGTATGATTTCAGACTGGGTTGAGTGTCAGGAAGAAGTACAGAAGTAAGGTTATTAGGTTGTTTTTATAATCTGTTAGGAAAAAAATAAAACCAACAACAACCTTAGAAGACATAGAGTAGCTGTAAATCACTATGAATTATATCTCTAGTGCATCACATTTTGTCTTTGCTTCCTAGTACATGTTTAGGGATCACTTTAGAACTTGAAGATTACAGCATCATTTCAGTATTAATGGTATTCCCACATTGCAGTTAACTGCCTGAACTACGGAATTTCAGCCACATCAAAAATGAAGTGGAAAACTACTGCATAAGGCTCCTACCTGTGCTTTTAGAAGAGCACATTCCAACACATTTTGAAAAATTCCAGGCCTAACCAGGGCAGAAATTATTAACTGCACCTATTTGCGAGCTTAATCTGCAATATGCATAAAGACCAATCTTATGCCCCTCCAGTCCTATCCACCTGCTCGTAGCCCACACGTCTACTAAGCCAAACAAAACCTGCTATTAAAAATGTAACTGCAGCTCATACGTAAGTCGCAACTACCAAGCGGCAGCGATCAGGAATGCCAGGATGGAACCGCTGGGATTCAGGGAAAAGCCCTTTCCTACCGCCTCCCGCAGCCGCTCCCGCGGCTCCTGCCACCATTTGGCCTTTGTGGAAGGAGCGTCGGTGCTTCCTGCGGGCGTCCCGCCCCCCCGCGCCGTGGGCAGCGGTAACCAGAGACAACCTTGGGCTTCCCGAGCTGCGAAAAGTTACACTCCTCCCCCTTCCTCCGCCCGGCTCGCTCAGACCCTGGCCGGGCTAATTATAACTGCGCGAACAACTTCCACCGCCGGCCGCGCTCCGGGCGCTCCCCCCGCGCCCAGCCCAGCTCCCCGGGGCCGCCGTGCCTGCACCCCGGCCCTGCTGTGCCCCCGGCCCCAGCCCAGCTCCCTGCGGCCGCTGTCCCTCCGCACCGCACCAACCCGGCGCCCGCCGTCCGCTCCACCTGTCCCCGCTGTCCCCTCCTCTCCCACCGCACCGCCGGGTGCCCCTCCACCCCTCACCGGCAAGGCCCCCTCACCCCGTCGAGGGTCCCGCCGCCTCCGCCTCGGCTTCCCGCCGTGCCCGGCCGTCACCCCGCGGCCGCCGCTGCCCTCCGCCTGCCCCCGGCTCCCAGCCCCACACCCTCCCGAAGCCTCCCGACCGGCCCCCACCTGGGAGCAGAGGAACCGCCGTTCCTTCGCAGCCGGGCGAACTCCCTCCCTTCAGCGGGGCTGGGACTCGGGCCGGGAGGAGGCGGAGGCAGCGCCACCCCCGCCGGGCCCCGGCAGCCTCCGCTCCGCCCTTCCCTCCACCACGGCTCCCGCAGGGGGGCGCTGTGTACATCGCGCGCGCCAGCTGCCCGCCCTCCCATTGGCTGGCGGCCCTTTCAACCTGCCCGGCAACCATTTTCTGATTGGCCGGCGAGCCGGGGGGGCGGGCCTACTGCTGGTCCCGCAGCATCGTCCAATGAGAGAGGCGGGAGGGCGGGGCCATGATCCGGCTTCGCCCAATGGGGACACGGGCGCCGCCGAGTCCCGCGTCGCCCGGCGNCTTTAAAAAAATTTTTTTATACAAACTCGCAGTCCGGCTGTGACCAAAACTACCAAATTTCATTAAAAGACACGCCCAGGGCCTCTACAGAGCAGCGTTCCTACAACGCCGTGTGCCAGGGCTATTGGGTAACGAGGCGCACACGACTCTCGAGCAGCCGAGCAGCCGTAGAGATACGTCAAACATTGCACAATTCTCCCATGAATATTCACTTGATTTTTTTTTTCCTTTTTTTCTTCAAAGATGAGTGGTTTTAGCCATGCTCAAACCTCATATTTGCTTTTCACGGGCATTTACGTAATCAAGTTACATTGGCACGAGTGTTTGTACAAACCAGATTTCAAAATCTGACACTGAAGTATTTGCAAAGATCGATTTTGATCCTTTGCCAAACCTTGCCACGGATTGGTTACCTGATGCATACCCAAAATGCTGCTCGATATAAACCCATCTCTGAAAGAGCCAATCTCTAGGACATTAAAACCGACCAAACAAAACTTAAGTACATTTGCACAGATGATTCCCACATTGACAGCAAGCACAGACCAGGTTCACACACGAGGTTCCATGTTGGTATCATCAATACTACAGAAACATCTGCAATTACCTGGTGTTGATATGGTAAAACTTCGATGAAAGATTGCCTGTTTTTTGTGATTATTCAGCAAGGGAGAATTTTTTCTTTTAAACCTTCAGGTCCAACAGATTTTAACCTTTGTGTCTCCTCCTAGGCACTTGTGAAGGGGTAGGAGTGTGCAAGGCCTGACCCAAATGCAGGGGTGAAGGGCAGAAACAGAAAGCTGGAGCTGACTCCCTTGGGTCCCATCTCTCCAGGCCACCGCTCTCCTGCAACGTGGTGCCCCCAATTCCTCAGCCACAGCTGTGCTCTGACCTCACTGCTGGGGGTCATGGAGCACAGAAGGGGAGCGAATGCTGCCATGAGAAGCACTAATGAATCCTTTTTGACACGCTGCCAGAGCTGTGTCGCCTCCCCGAATGGCTGAGGGGTGACACTCCGACCCCTGGGGTCCATCTGCTGCACCAAGTGTAAATGCAGGAGCAGTGTCAGCATCCCCCAGACCCCTTCCTTCCCACCACACTGTGGTTTAAGTGGAGGAGTATCTCTGAGATGTTAAGGATTCTTCTGTCTGCTAGAGTCAGCCAGGGACAACCAGGAGTGTTGCACTAGGACCGACCCCTGCCATATGCTGGGAATTATCTCCAACGAAGAGACACAGGGTAGATGTACAAAGGTAGCTGGTGCAGAAGGGATGGCTCTGGAATCACTAGGTCTAACACAGGGTTAGTTTAACTAGCAGTACCACCCAAATGTCCCCATAGCTTGAGCCAAGATTAGGCTTTGCAGACTTGACTCCTATTGGCCAAAAGTCAATGATCTCTGGGCAGCCCTGCAGCAGCAATAAAGTCCTGCACAATTCTCCCTCTCTACAGCTCAAGGCAATGCTTGAGCCTCTGGTACAGCCATTCTCCTCCAGTTCTTCTCCCAGAAAGACACCCAAAACCAGTCACCCTGCTTTCCTCACTCTTTCTTGAGTGACCACCTAATGTGGTCAGCTCTTCTGTAAGCAATTTTTCTTCTGTGCAATAGAAAAGGGTCAATGTGCCTTCTATAGTGAGTGTTTCTAGAAAGGGTAGTTGTTTCAACCATGCTCTGACAAGAGCTGCAGGGAAAAAAGGACCTGGAGTTGTTCAAATGCATGCATCAGCACCTTGGATTCATGGCTTAACACTTAAGTTAATAGAAATGACACAAAATACGGGATTATCTGCAAACGGTTTGGTCACTTTTTTGCTTGTGTTAACAGTGGGATTCACATAAAAGAACTGGAACCTCGTTTAGCTTGGCAATATTTAATGTCCCGTGTTAGAGGAGCCATGCTTGTCTCAGAATTCAGAGCTCCGAGCTCACATATAAGGTCTTTCTCAACAAAAAACTTCCTTTAAAAGGTCCATACATTCTCAAATGAGGTTATGTTCTAGGAGTCTAATGCTCTCCCATTTTGACTTGAACTAAGTTTGAGGCAAACAGGATTGCATATGATTTTTTAATGATTTAAACAGGCCTTTCAGTATGACTATACTCACGCAGCAGGCCAGGATGCCATTCTCACAAGCAGCATATTTGCTTTTGCAGCAAATTTTGCATAAACCAGGAAAAAACACAACCCTCAAACCAATCAACATCTCTATGTAACTCCTCTGAAAGGAACACCAGAGGTTTGCTACTTCTTCTTACCTTCATACTATGCATCTATTCAAAAATACAGTTCCAGGAACAGAGGAACTGATGACTGCTTTCCCATGGATTTATGCTTGTGATTAATTACTCTGTGTCTAAGGTATGAGCTCTAATTGAAGCTGGTCTCATGCCTGGAAACTTAAGTCTCTCCCTTATCTGAATTACTGGATATCACTACAGAATGCTGTTTTCTTCTGGTATCTCCACACCTGGAAACATTCTACAAATGTAGTGACAGTGAGATATGCCAGATTTGATTGAAATAAATTAGCTATTCTAAAGCTGAATGGCAGAATGATCCCATATGCCATTGTTCCACAGGGAAGTGAGAAAGGCAGAGCACACTGCACTAAAGCCTAGTTAGTTTTACCACCTCTTTTTGGTGGTAAAGCCTCTGTGAACAAACTAATCCTACATGCTTAAGTTTATTAGAAAAAGCTGTGACACGAGATGGTTATTACAAAACCTAACAACACCTGAGTATTTCTCAGAGTAGGAAATTAGTCATTGTTCTCTTTTGTGAAAAGAATCACAAATAACAAGCAAAAGCACTTTCCCCCTATACCTTTCAAACAAAGCAGAGACACAAAAGCAAATGATGGTACCAAGCTTCAATTTAAACAATTAACCATTCAAAAATTTAGTCTTAAACTTCAGTCAGCTCACTGGACACAAAATAATCCATCCAAACATCCGGTGCTTTCCATATCTAGCCTTTCTCTCAGTAATGACTTTCAACACAGAAAAGTGGGTTTGTTACAATTACTGGTTTTGTTAAAAGTATTCAACTCTTTTGGTTTTTGAGTTTGTTTTTTATCAACATACCTGCTCTTCCCTTTGGAAGTCCTGTTTTGTAAGCTTGCAAAACCCCAGGTTGAAGTTGCACTACTTTTTCTTGATTTCCTCTCCAAATCTTTTCTGTAAATGGAACATGAAAAATAGTATATACAGTTCCTTTGCTGCAGCATTTTACTAGCACTTGCACTTCCCACCAACTCCATGGGGACTTCCAAATACAGCATACATGGGAATGCAATTTCTGTTTAGTTCTGGTTTTGTAAGAAGTCATGTAATCACCTGTACCTTCAATTACTCTTCCTTAAAAAGATGACAATTGAAATTACTGAAATATTTCCCTGGCAATGCAAAGTGGCCTCTAGCATTAGGTTTTCCTGTTGACATATTTGTCATGCTTGAACGTTTACCACAATAATTCTTCGAGTCATAAACCACTCATTTTGGGGGAATGTTGCTTAAGCAAATGAGTAATTATTGATTTTTTTAAAGAAAGAGCTACCGTACAAACTTATGAAAATCATGTCAAATAATGAGTTTTTTGTATTTTTCACTAGATTTTTTTAAGGCACTACAAACATCTAAAAATAAGTATTTTTCCTGACAAATTATTTGATGGAATTTCACTTCTCCATGAAAATTCCATGGAAAAAAGTAGGAAAACTTAACTGTCAACTTTGCAAGAGATACCAAAAGAAGTTTAGATAATCCTTGCAAAAGCTTGTATTTGATAAGCCAGATTGACAAAAATACATATGTTCCCAAAATGTTTATTTCATTTCTTTGAAACTTGGTGGCTTTGTACTCCTAGTATGAGTCACAGGAGCATGAAATAAGACTCATTTAAGAACTAATGAGCAGACAAAATTTATCATCAACAGGTTTTTTTTTTGCATATGGGACTATGCATCCTAGGCCTGAGACACAAGCATACTTTCACTTTGAACAGAAGTAATTTTTGAAAGCATTTTATTTGTCCTATCATAGATGTCAGAAAACAACTGTGCTGGTTTTTTTCACTCTAGCTTTTCATGGTTTGTTTACTTATAAGGTAATATGGAATAAGTTTCAGGACTGTAAAGCAGTCACGCAAATCAATATTCTGAGACACAAAAAACCCAAAATGGTCTGGTAATTAGAGTATGAAACTGTACTCTCAGTCAATTTACAATAATGCCTTTTAAAATGCTTACTAAAGCAGCCCAGACATACCCGAGACTTCAAAAAAAGTCTAAGGACAGCTTTGAGAACAGGTAATTCCTGGTGAGTCTGAAAGCTCAGCTCACGTGTGAATCCCTAACTGCTCCAGGCTGAAACCCTTCCCTGCTGTACCTCCAAGGCAGTCTGGTCAGGAAAGGTGCTTTTTTTATTCAAAGACCTGATTCTCTCTTCATTGACCAAATTAGTCCTTTAGGCAAATATAGCTACAGTTGTAGAGACAGGCAATGTCTTCTGCTAGGCAAGCTCCCAGAGCTGTGGCAGAGAGAGGGGGTTAAAAGAAACCAACAACCACCATACAAACAGACAAGCAACAGGCAGACAAGCCATTGTTACAGCAGCCTGGATCCTTGCACTTCTTGTCTTTGCAGGATGCCTGAGCTCTGATTTTCTGGCAAGAGAAAAGGAGAAATAAACCCACAGGCATAGAAGAAGGGGACAGATACTCTGTGTTACCTGCAAAGGAAGCAGATTGGATATTAGCTATGTGCTTGACAGGGCTTTCTTTTGTGTGACTCTACAGCCCAGTGACACCAGGCAGACCAACAGCCTCGTCCGACACACGGCATTGAGGCTGTGCAAGCTCCACAACTTCCCTAGGAGCACAAGAGAAAAATGGCTGCTAGGAGTGGCAGCAAAATCTGTCAGAAGGTTTTTCTAAATTAAGAGGCTAAGGTTTTTCTTTTAATTTCCCATTTACATATAGAAATTAAGAAAATCCTCACCAGCAGGTATCATCTCTCACCATTTGTAGCAACAGCTCACTAAAGAAATGAAATGACAGTTAGAAAATATGCTTCTTTTTTATTATCTCCCCCCTTTTTTGTTGTTGTTGGGGTTTTTTTGTTTTTTTTTTTAACCATCAGGAGAAGCAAAGCATGAGAAGCTGAATTAAATTGAGACACATTATTAAAGCAATAGGGAGACAAGCTGATTTTACAGACTGGTCTCTGCAAAGTCAGACCAGTGTAGGCACCCATCAGTTCTGCATGGTGACTCTGCAAGTTTCAGCAATACCAATTCTTATACCAGCTGAGCCAAGATATCAGGCTTGTAAGAGCACATAAGATTTGGCATAAGTTTTAAGAAGGTAATAAAATAGGTTATATAATTCTGTTTAAATGCTTAACTCCACAAATGCCTACTTACCTAACACCTTTCCTGTTAAGCCAAGTAGTCTCTATAAATTAACAATAATATGGAGTTAAAAATACACACATGTGCATTTGACACACATAGTTTAACAGTTATGAACAAGTTATATTGATTCCTATCTGTAACATGCAGACTGATGGAGGTCTACTTAGGAGACACACAGAGGAGGTGGGGAAAAGCATTTTTAAAGTACTTTAACATGAAATTGCCCATTTAATGAACATGGAGGGTATGGGGGTAGAGGGAAACACCCACAATTGCTCAAACCTGTGTTTTTTCACAGTTCAGAGGAGTTTTGGGAAAGTTTCCCAGAGGCACAGAAGGTATTTAGCTATTCCAATCAATGCTGATGTTCCTTTTCTAAAACTCTGAAACTGCCTGGCTCTCTGATTTACCCTAAGGCATCTGCTGTCCAGTTCAGTGGTTCACACACAGAAAAGCATCGAGAAAAATTACCTGTGGATTTATGATTTTAAAGGAATCTCTGGTACTACAACAAACACTACCAAATAAGCCAGCTTTATTTCACTGTGAGATATGACAGTTTGTATCTATATTTAGATCCTCCTGAATCAGCATTTAATACTGCAATACCTATGAGTGATCTCTCAATTAAGATATATCATGGGCTTCTCTTTGGATCAGCTATATCCTACAGACTGAACTTGCAGGTGCCTATGTGCTGTTTTGTCCTTTAACATGAAGTTATTAATTAAAGTGAGAAAGTGAAGTTTAACTTCAGCAAGTACAAGTTACCTTATGCCAAATTTAATATATGGAAACATCTTCCAGTTCACTGGAGACTCACACTAAGTGCATGGTTTCAGAAGATGGAGCCAATAAGCATTCATGGTGAGTTTGCAAAATTTAGCTAAATGATATGATCTTTCCTTAAACCAGATGATTCTAAAGCACATAAGCTCAGTGGTCTCCCTATTCTTGAAGTGATACTCAAATGTTCTTAACACCTCCTTTGGCATGCCCACCTCCAATCCCCTTTCCAGGTCTGAGAATCTGCATTGTAGGTAAGGCCACACACATGAAGGCAGAGCCTGTCACACACAGCAAGGTTCTCTTTTCCTGTTCAGCAACTTGCTTGGCTCAGATCTACAGAAAACAGCCACGTTACTTACAGATGTCTTCCCCTGGCACAGCCATGGCCAACACATTCCAGAAACCAATCCGTATTTTCTCCCTTCCCTACTCCCTGCTAGCCTTGGGGCTTTTCCCCAGTAGCAGCTTCTGAAGGTAAACATTTTATTTTATAATAAAATCATAGGCTATACTCAAATTATCCCTTTCTCCCAAAAAAGTCTCCTAGGAAGAAACTTAGTTATATACACCCTAAACCGAATGTGCTGGAAGAAAAGACCACCATCCCATTTTGTATTAAGTTTTTTGTTATTAAAAAAAGCCAAGAGGAAACCCTTGGTAAGAGTGGAGCATATTAATTATGACAAGACATCATGACATACCAGTGAGACTTAAAGGCCGCTAATAACACTTTTTGTAGTAATTAGTGCAAGATAGTTATCCCATATAAACAAATATTTGATGGTAGACTTCAATGATAAACAATTCACTTGATGACATTTACATATAAATACACATAAATAAAAACCTACATCATTTAGGTTTGTAGTTAACAAAAAGTATGGTCTGAAATGAATTAAATGTAATTGTGTCTAGCTAGATCGAAGCTCTTCCTATAATGATAGTCAAGTATGTGGGGTATGAAAAGCATAAATGTACAATTCTCAATTTAGTGAAGTACTACTCTATAAAACAGAATCATGAAAACAGCTCTTACATTTTAATGCAAAGTATAAAACTGTGTATTTACATTTACATACACTTTACTGAACTACATTGGGTAGCTCATGGTAAAAAAACATCCCTTTTCGAAAATCTTGCAAAAAATACATCAACTGCAGATATGATCAAAAGTTACTAAGTTAGCAGCTGACATAACATCTGTAGTAAAAAATATATTTTAGGAAAATACCTGGAAAAATCTAAACACCAATAAACACTTTAAAACTATTTTTGAAGTAAAAATTGTAGCAAAACCCAGAAGCTAGCAAGGATAACAACTATTGCATACTGCTCTTTAAGAGCCATGTAGCAATGTAAAACAGAAGCAGCAGGTATGGTAGGAGTTTTGTGGTGTAACAAAGTGGAAACCGGAGGAAAATAGGAAACCAGTTATCCAACTTCTCTCTCTGTTTATTACCATTTTTACAGGAGAAGTATAAGAAGATAAGAGAATCCCTCTCTCTGAGGATATCCTCCATCAAAGGCTAAAACAAATTGGTAAAAATAACCCAATTTCAAGAGCCTTGGACCCCCATTGTAGAAACTTTTTCCATATGTACTTACAGTTCAGTGGATGATAAATCAGATTGTTACACTACAAGTTGCAGGTTAACTTTAAGAGTTAACACTATTTTGCAATATGAAGTGCTTCTTAATATATATCTATATAATATATAGATATTTGTAAAATACTCTTGCAGATTTGATAGAACTGTGGAAATGGCCTTCTCTCTTTTCTTCCCATTAACAGATCTTTATCTTCTACACAATGAGGTTCAAGATTCAACAAGGATTTCCACAATATGATCAAGGTCATTAAGATCAGATTTACAATTAGAGTTAGAAGCTGTATTTGTTGGAGAAGAAAATGTTTCAAGACTATCACAGTGTCCCATTTTTGTATTGCTCATCATGCCAGTTAACATAGTATCAAGATCATAATAAGAATTGTCAACTTCTGAAAACAGATCTTCAACAGAATTAGGACTTTTATTCTCCAGTGTCTCAAATATTTGATCTAAAGATTTTTGAAAGTTTCCTTTATTTTCTTGTGGATTCTCCATTTCCCACACGTTGCTCTGCAGGTTTCTTGGTGCTTGGACTGAAGAGGCTGTTGACATAGTTTCTGAGCTATCTTGTGCCTGGTCACTCTCAAAGTCTTTATTGAAAGTATCATAGGCTGGAACATGCTTTCCCTCAGCTTGATCCCTAGATGAACGACAGAGGATATCTGTTGAAACAAGACGATCCAGGGATGCCTGCCCTGTACTCTGTGTATTTATCATCTGCCAAGTCCCATCTTGAGTCATTTCCTCTTGGATCTGCCGCACTGTGTTGGCTATAAGTACTGAACGACAGAGGTTGGGTTCGACCAGCATGTGACACAGCTGAAGTTTAACCAAGGACATATCTAAAAGTGACTGCCGCTGGAGATTATAGGATGGAATAGCCTTAATACCAGCCAGAGTCCCTTCAATATCTTCTTCACCATCAAAACATTTCCTCTTTAATCCTCGCACAAACATGGTGTCCTGTTAAAAACAAACAAACAAACAAAAAACCCCATGTACGACGTAAACAGCTCAAGAGGGAGGAGGAAAAAAAAAGGTACTGAAAAAGACAAGAACAAACTTTAATCTTTTATTAAAAAGCAAATTCTTTAAAGACAGAAACATCAGAATTGTCATACCATGTTCTAGAACGGCCAGTGTAGTACAACAGGGGTCAGGAACGTGTGGACCAGGTCCCAAAGGCGACATTCGGGAACCAGGGGTGAGCAGGTCCACAAGGAACAGCAGTGGGGAGAGGCAGGGGCTCCCAGCTCCTGGCTCCCATTAAGCTCCACACTTGATGGAAGTCAGGAGCTGCTGCCTCGCTCAGAAGCAAACATCTCACCGGCTGCATTTCACCTACTGGAGAGGCAGTTTCTCCTTGCTCCTCCTGAGTTTCTACTGGCATGCTTAACCTCTAATTTTGGAAATAAAAATACAACCTGGCACACCATCTTTAAAAGATTTGACCCCCTCCAGAACATTAATATGCCTAACAGAGTAACACGAAAAAAAGAAAACACGGGCAGTATATGTGAAAAGATTAGCTTATTTTGGCTACAAAGAGAGTAATATCTAGATTTGTTCCATGTAACTTGAGTCATTCAGCAGAGGTGGCCAAAGCAGTCCTTCTGGTTCCCTTCCTTGGATGAGTAAGTGAACTGCATAATTCCAATAAGAACTGGGCAAGTCCAGTAAGGCTAGTCACAGTCATCCTCTGTGTGGGCTTCTGTACTCCTGTCCCAGTTGACTTTAAGACAGCAAAATTCCTATACTCGTAGCTTAGGTTCACCAGCTAAAAATACACAGGGTGCGTGCAGGCTTTTCAGTATTCACACCTAAAATCACTTCTTAAATTCTCCAAGGGGTGCCTCTCAAGTACCAGCCTCAGCTCTTCTTCTGAATTGCACTAATTTTGACAAGAGTATCCCATGCAAACCTTACAGCTGGTCCCTTGGAATAAAAAGTAACCTTTTTTTAATGCAGTATATATCACTTCTTTTAGTCTTATAAAAATTGGGCTGCAGATGAAAGCTGGTACCTGATATTTACATTTAAGCTTCTTTCTTATTTTCCTTCTAAGTCTTCTGTCCTTAGAATCCCTGTTTGCTCACTATTTGGGGACTTTTTTTCTCAAGGCAGTGACCCAAAAAAACAGTTTTTCAACTTTAAAAGCTGGTAAAACAAAAATACTATTGCAGTGTCTTTCTATATAATTTCCCATTTTCCTCAATAAGCCCTGAATTCTGCCTTGCTTTTCTGGTTGCTACAGTACATTCCACATACTTTCAAAGTATTCTCTCTTTTTCAGAGACACTAAAAATCCACCAAAGGGCAACAACACTGTTCCTGTCAAAACACATTACATGCTTATCTGCTATGAAAACCTGGGGATAGCACAGTAGCTAGATAAATGCTTGGTCTGACTCGGTACAACACTTGTTACATTGCTGTATATATATATGAAAAAACCTTCGTTGGGATTTGCCAGCTCTTAAAAAATTTCTTTCCACTGAAGGTACAAAACTCTTAAGAAATTATAATGTGCACAGGCTACAGTATAGAATGAACTTGGTCTTGTAGTAATTTTTTGTAACTTCTTAAGCTATCCATGGATTAGCTATGGATGAAATACTTCATACTTTTCTTCTAAAATTTTATCCTGAAACCAAACATATCTGCATTACTTCTATTAAACACAGCACATGTTGTTGCTCAGCAGAGCCTATTCCAGGCTTTTAGTCATTCCTGCAAACTTCCCATCAGAGGATATCCTACTTAGTTTCTCAGACACTTGTATGTACAGTAATTTCTGAACACACCTTCCCCCCTCCCATGTGAAACAACCTCTAGAAACATCTTTTGGGACTGTGTACAAATCATGTATGATTAAATTGTCAAACATTAAATGCCGTGCAGAATTTGAAGCTTCTTTTATTTCAACTTACATTCTTGTGAAGAGTAATTAAAACTTTAATTGCATGTTAATCTGGTTTTCTTACATCTATAATTTGGCATTTATATGCCTTCTAAGGCACACCAACAGAACAGAACACGGGAGAAAACTTGAGAACCTCAATACATCACACACACCTGGGCACCTAGAAGCAGAGGAAAAGCACTTATTGATTCTTAAACATAAACCTTTCACAGCATTCACTGGATTTTTTTCTAAAACTTCCTTTCAGTTAGTATCTCACATCATGAAGCCAGTTCTCTGTCATCCTGTTCTCCTGACTGCACTGAGTACCAGGTTACAGTTTCATTAAGAAGCAAAAAGTGACGTACCAGGAATTGTGTTTGATGCAGTCCTTCCTCTTCTCCCATGCTACTGAGCAAGAGTCCATACAGCAAAAGTGACAGCACCACCTGCCAAGCACAGGGAAGCAGGATGTCAGGCCGGGACAGGAGATGCAGAACAAAACAGATCTGCTTCACTATCTCTATCCTATATGATGTAAGCATCATTCCCACAAACATGAATAGTACTATTAAACCCAATGCACAATTAGAACACAAAGGTGATTTGGCCAATGATACCCCTAAAATCAGGAGGAAAATGCCAGTTTAATTCCAAGTCCTAGGCTATTGCCCTAACCTTTGGACCAGCCTCTCCCTTATACCTACAACTTTGCCATTTAAAGAGCAAACAAAAATCTTGCTTATGGGTATTAAAGTGTGCACAAACAAATAGTAATGCAAGCAAGTCTTCCTTACTTTTATTACAAAACTACAGATTTCACCTTTGTTGTACAAACCCATGTGTATCTCTGTAGCATCTGGAGAAAATGAGGTGGCACAAACACAAAACTGTAACATAGCAAAACATGAGAATTTTCCTTTACCAGCATAGAAACTTTGTGACTAAGATTTACTTTGCAATATGACAATAATGAAAGTAAAAACAGTAATTAAACAGTTTTAACTATTAAGGCTGTTTTTAAACCCATTTAAAATATAATAAGATTCGGTATCTCAAATACAAATTCCTATCACATGCAATAATTCCCTTAACTACTGAAACTAAAAAGAATGCTGTTCCAACAGGCTACAAAAACTTTTATAATAAACTATGGAAACAATTCAGATACTTTTCTAAACATGTCTGTGCAGTACAACTCAGTTCTGTGTCTGCAACTGAAGTGCATACCTAGAAAAGAAACAAAAGAGGTTGCACATGGACAACTGTTGTTATTTTCTGTTTTGTGTAGTAATAAACAATTTTTCAAGATTGCTTGCTCTCAGATGTGAGGGGGAAGAAGATGGCTTGACAAAGGACTTGGGGGTGCAAGTGCAGAAAACATATTTTTCCTCGAGAAGCTTGCATACTCATTAAAATACCACACTGGAAAAAAACCCCCACCTTTAACATTCTCAAGCCAAAATCTTTTGATTTGATCCCAGACATTTGAAGTAAATGATGTTATATCATGGAAACTATGTTTCACCTAACTCATAGTCTCATTTTCTTTTGTGGACTGAGCTCACAGCAACTTCAGAAACAGTGTCTTAAAGCCTTAAACTACAACTTCAGTCAGACACCATATCAAGTCAATGAGCTTTTTCTTATTTCTGGTAAACACTTTATGATACTATAAAAGTTCAGAAGTTTTTGCTCCCTAGGTACAATTTCAAAACATTCTATAAATGAAAAGAGATCTCTTTGAGAGCCTGTGTCTGGTAACTACTTGAATCCCAAAATTTCTGTTTATTGGAAGGCAAGTCACAAGAACATAAACCTAATTTGAAAAAAACTCAACCATGCAAAACACACCAAACACTCCCTTCCCCCCCAATAACTACAGGTAAATATGGTGCAGTCATGAGAAAAATAAATTGGAATATTTTCTATTGCTATTTGGTATATCTGACAATTTTAGAGGGAGAGGCTGTGGCCCTTTGCCTCACAAAATAGTGGACAACAGAGAAGGGGACCACTGCTGTTGGTAAAAGAGCCATTATCACATCCACTAACCAAATAACAAGAGATGCTGGCAGACCAGTCCTGTAATAAATTTACACTACAGAAGGAAAGTTTTCTCATGCAATATAATAATGCGTAAAACCTGCTGCATGTGATTCCAGGTTCTTCCCTAGGGCAAGAACCAAACCATGTGGACCTCTGTTAATATAAACTTGAATAATATGTCCATCACAACATTCATTTCTTTGGGTTCTATAAACTGGCATAGATGTGTACCTCAGAAACCTCACTAAAAGCATATTAACTTCATAGCTATTGTCAGATGCAATTAAAAGCTTGCACACAAATGACCTCCTGCAGACTTCTCTGCATTATCTCCAATAAGCACTCATCTCAAGAGAATGCTAAATTTGAAACTTAATTAATTAAAATCTAAGTATCTTTTCCTATTGATTTATGTATTAACATTATCAAAAAGGCATTAGACATTGTGTAAAACCTTTTGGTACATCAGAGCAAGACTGCTGCTGCTTCAGAGTCAAGGTGTTCAAAATCCCCTGATACTTTCAAGCAGCATCTTTATTTGTCTGAGGCAGCATCTGGATGAACTACATCATTTCCTTTCTTCCTCTGCTACCCCAGTGTCATGAGCCCAAACTTTGTGTGTTCAACTAAACTGCCGTTTGAAACAGCTATGCAAAAAAAAAAATGTTGTCAAGGAAACAACAGCTAGCTGCAGCATAGTGCACTAGGAAAAAGAAGGTTTTTGGGTTTTGTTGTTTGGCTTTTTTTAAAAAAATAATAGTACAGTATTATGCAATTCATTACAAGTTTTGATTTTAGCATCGACAAATTCCCAGTCTGCTTTACAAACAGGGTGCTTGAAATTTGATCCAATTTTTGTAAGAGCATCAACTTCAGAGCTCCAAGTTCACACTCAATTCAGACTCACATAGGGATACGCTGCCAAAGATATAGTTAAGTACTTAAGGGAAAAAGCTGCTTCCCATTAATTGGGGTAACAGAGAAGAGAGGGAATTTCAGCAGTGCTTATCTTTGGAAGAAAGCTGACAAGACCTACCTAAGCCAGTGCTGGAGGTTGGGAAGCACAGCGCTGCATTTTGTACAGCCGTAAGTACAGTGCTGAGGGTTAGCACGGCAAGGCAAGAAGGGGCCGTATCTCCCCTCTACCACTCTAATCCTCTCCACTCCAACACTGGCTTTTCTAAGAACCGTGGGAAGAAACCAAAGCTCTGTGTAACAGTGGAGAAAAACCTGGAAAGGAGCTACTCCTCCTCTTTAACGATGCACGTGTGCCCATATGGCGATATCGAAGTATAAGGTGGGAGGCAGACACAGTAGAAGGTTAGTAAGGCCAGGAACATCGCTATTCGGACTGAAACAAAGGCCCCTATAAAGCACTAGGGTCTGCCCACCCCGGGGCGTAGGAGGCTGGCAGGCACCTCTCCGGCACTCAAGAGATTTGGGAAGGGGTTCCAGCACCCAGGGAAGGGCAGGTTGGGCAGCTGGGGCAGGAGCTCGTGGAAACGCAGGCGGGGGCGAGGAGCACTGAGCGGAGGAAGCCCACAGGGCCGGGGGGAGAGGCGGGACGGGGGCGGGGAACGAGGGAGAGCTCCCCGGTGGTGGGAGGGCAGCGAAGTGCCCGGCAGAGGCGCGGACGATGAGGCAGCGCGGCTGCAGAATGGACCGAGGGGACAAGTGCGGAACGGGCCCCCTGTCCCGCCGGCCCCTGCCCCCTCAGCGCTCCCGCCGCCATTTTGAACCGACCCCGTCCCCTCCACGGGTTCCGTCGGCACCGTCTTCCCGCAGATCTGACCCAACCCAGCCCGACCCAGCCCACCGTACTCACCGCCTTGCCGCTACTGTCNNCGCCTTGCCGCTACTGTCGCCAGCGCACGCCTTCGCAAGAATCCCCGCTCACGCTCCCGCCTCACCGCCCGCTCCGCGCCGGGGGGACGGGCGGGGCCAACCAGCCCCGCCTCCCCCTGCCCGCCATCTTATTGTCAAACCCCACAAAGGCACCCGCGTTCGCCGGGGGCGGACCCTCCCCGGAGACCACGCCCACCAAGGAGGAGCGGCAGCTGCTATTGGCAGCTACCAAGCCCTGGCGGCGGCACTCGCCGCTGCGATTGGCTATAACGCCTGCCTGTCCCGCCCCCGAGCTCCGCCCCCGAAGGCGGTGGGGTTGTCATGGCAGCCGGACCCTTCCCCTCGGCCGTGAGAGGCTGAGGGAGGCGGGGGCGGGGCGGGGCCGCCCCGATTTGAAATCGCAGCCAAGGGCCTGCGGCGTGTCTGGGCTCCCGGCCACGGGCTCCGGCGGGAACAGGTTCAGACCTGGCCGCGCTGCAGCCTGCGGGGAGCCGTGCCGGGGGAGGGAGCGTTGGCCGCCCCGGCCCAGGCACTCCCTGCCGTCAGGCGCCACTTCTCTTAGGGCTGGGGAGCCCCGGAGCTGCGCCCCGCGGGGGTGACGGAGGCCTCAGCACTCCATTAGCAAGGCCTGTGGCATTTCCTGTTCGGGCCCGGCTGCCCAGCCCCGGGTCTGCAGTCAGAGCCAGGAACCCGCGTGCTTGGGGCGGGGTGATGTCTCACACTCCGCAGGGAGCCGCTGTCTGAACACGATTCAGCAGTGAGTGCCCAGGTGGGCAAGGCCGGTGGCATCCTGGCCTCTGTTATGAATAGTGTGGCCAGCAGGACCAGGGAAGCGATCGTCCCTCTGTACTGGGCACTGGTGAGGCCACACCTCGAGTGCTCTGCCCAGTTCTGGGCCCCTCAATTCAGAAATATTGAGGTGCTGGAGTGTGTCCAGAGAAGGAAACAGCTGGCAAAGGGTCTGGAGCACAGGTTTTATGAAAAACAGCTGAGCCAGTTTATGGGTGTTTAGCCTGGAGAAGAGGCTCAGGAGAGACCTTACCACTCTCTACAACTCCCTGACAGGAGGGTGCTTCCCCCAGGTGAGGTCGGGGTCTGCTCCCCGGGAACGAGTGACAGGGCAAGAGAGAACATAGCCTTAAGCTGTGCTGTAGGGAGTTTAGGCTGTTCATTAGGAAGAATTTCTTCACAGAAAAGGTAATTAGGCACTGGAATGGGCTGCCCAGGGAGGTGGTGGAGTCACCGTCCCTAGAGGTGCTGAAGGAAGACAGGACGCGGCACTTAGGTCTAGTTGACACGGTCCTGTTTGATGCAGGCTGGACTCGACGATCTCAAAAGTCTTCCAGCCTGATTCAGTCCTAAAGCTGCCGCCGCCCTGCTGGGCGAAACCCCCTCCCCAAACCTTGCTCGGCGCTGTGACCCCAGCCCGATGCAGCTGCACATCTGCAACCACTTAGGCCGCCCCAGCGTCTCTCGGTCGCTCTCCCGGCCCAGCAGCTACGTGCCGGCTGCTCCGGAGCAGCCCGGGGGAAGGAGGGGCGGCTGGCCCGGGCTGCCGAAGAGCCGCAGAGCCGGCAGCTGCTGCCTCCCGCCCCCGGGGCACGGCGGGACGGGAAGGAAGCAGGGAAAGGGTGGGATAGGCAGCAGGAGCTGGAGGATTGGTGAGGCTTGCGGCTGAGGCTCTGTAGGAAAAGCTGGGAAACGGCAGAGCTGCACTCACTTCAAACTGGTGATCTTGTATTGGATTATTTACAGTCAAGAAAGATGTCTCCTTTTTTTATTTTAGCACAATATAAAAGCCATAGCCTTTGAGTTCAACTGAATCAGCACTGCAGAACAGGCCCTCTAGAACACAGTGACCACGACAGATGATGACTCTGTCTGCTTCCTAACAGGCATTTACAGCTGTCAGTGGATTACAGTGAAACTATATTTCTACATCTTTACCACAGTCAGCTACAAGCCCAGAATCACACCATGTTCTCAGATGTCAGAATGCAACCTCAGTCAAGGCTCAACACATCACACAAAGTAATCCCAAGTCATCCTTCTCCCAGAATCACACCATGTTCTCAGATGTCAGAATGCAACCTCAGTCAAGGCTCAACACATCACACAGAGTAATCCAAGTCATCCTCCTCCTTCTCCCTGTTCAAGTCCTCCAGACACACTGGTAGAAGAGCCTGACATGCTCTACAGCTTGTTCTGTTCGGTCAAACTCTCCTGACTCATCATACACAACCCACAGCTCCCACATTGGTATCTGGTATCCCTTAAGCTTCAAGGGTTCCAGCTGTCCCATGACTCACAGAAGAAAGGCTGAGTTGCACAACTGCTTTCAGAGCTGAGTACTCCATACCAGCCACCCCAACAAGAACCTCAAACACATTTGTACGCCAGATTTCCTGCTGTCCACATAGTGCAAAGACTTTGTCCAGGTACTTAGCTGTGAATTGTGTCACCTCTGAAGTTTTTGTGGTGTTAAGGAAGAGTTTGGCCCTAGGTTCTGCGACAGTCAGTTTCTTTCAGCTCTAGGTGGTGCCTCTGGAGAGGGATCCCAAAGAAATCCCTGGGCCTTTATATCCTTGCAGTCTGTGCACCTGATCTTCCTGTGCCCAATGGTGGTTTATGGTCTGGATTCTTCTAATACCTCATGTAGTTCTTTCTTTATGTCTACATAGGCAGGCCATTAATTGGTTCTTATCTTCCATCCTGGGGGCCCTTCAGGATCTCAACTCTTATCTGAAGATAGTCAGTCTTTCTCTGTTTACTCCCCTGCTTAGCCGTCCATGCTAACAAAGTTCATTTAAAGTTTCCTGCTACCAAACTCACAAAGCAGGACCTGTTCATACTAAATTGTCAGCAAGTTTCAATTAAACTTAACCCTAGACGATTAATTTCTAATATTTTATAAGTAAACAGTAATCCCCAGTAAACAGTAATCCTCAACACGCAGTCAGCCAAAAATGTAATCCCAGTAATCTCTAAACTGCTCATGAAACAAAAGATGATCAGTGTGAGAAATATCTGGTAAAAGTACATTCCCGTTGGGCACAGTCTCTCCTAAAGCAGTGCCTGGTTTGTCACGATGATGCCTTAGTCACTCCAGGAGCCATCACTCCAGACACTCAGCATATTCCTGGAGCAGATCTAGGCTCTGCTGCCTTGGCTGCACCCGCAGGCCACCGCCTCCCACAGCTGGCGGCAGCAGGGCCTGACCCTCCTCCCTCGGCCCCCGGCAGCCCCAGCTCAGCAGGAATTCAAATAGGTATTCCCACAACAAATCCTGCAAGAACCTTTGAGCCTCCATGGAGGCCCCTTTCGAGGCAGTGTAGGGGCTGTTCCCTGAAGGATCACAGCTCAGAGAGTTCATTTGCATTGCTCTTTCTAGTGACAGCATCATCTGTATAGAGTAAGGTACTTATGTCCCCTCTCCTTATCCTTTTTTTCTTTTTTTTTTCCTAAGTAGCTACAGTGAGAGGATAGAGACATTTTTGTTTGTGGTTTTTTTGTTTGCTTGTTTTTCCCCCCAATAACCTCTCCAGTGAAACCGGAGGATGTCTTATGGCTAAAGTACTACATCATCTATGTTTCTGACTAAACCAGTGAAAGAAAAATTGTGGAAGATTCTCCATCTTCGTTAAAAATCTGAGAAACTAGTGATGTCTCCTCATCTGGTTATCCTCAGCAGAAAGCAACTCCCATGTGTGAGAAACAAATCTCGAAAAGTCAAAATGGAAAAATCTGGACAGATCTTTGCAAAACAATGCAGCTTGAAATATTTACTAGAGAGATGAAAGAGATGTCTGCAAAACAACCTGACAGGGGAAATGGAAATGAAGAAAGTAACTGTATAAAAAGAAAGGGAAAAAAGTGAGGGAATCACTGGCCAGGATCGTCAGGAGAGCTTTAAATCAAAAGGTAATTCAGAGCAGATACCCAAAGCTTCTGACAATTGGGAGGTATTGCACCTAATAAGATGCTGCAGAGCAGCCTGCTTGCTGAGGAAATGAATAACATGGGTGACAGGGAAAATGGTGCAAATCAGATCAGCAGGTCTCTCCTGGGAAACTGGGTCATCACTGACATGCAGCAAGATGTCCAGAGCAAGTGGAAGTTCTGGAGGGATTTAAAAGCACTGGCAGTCTGTATGAAATATGAATGAGATGCTCTCTTTGTCTGAAACAGGAGACACAAGGGCTGGTTTAACTGGAGCAGGCATTGCCTCGACCTTTCCAATCAGGTTCGAGGTGTAGATCCATCCTTTGCACACGGAGGGAGTGATTTGAGCTGCAGCCTCAGCCCCAGAGCAGCAGGGCCGGGTCGAGCGGAGCTGCTGCCCTGAGCTCCCTTCCCTTGGCTGGGCAGCGGTCGCCTCGTGCTCGGTGGAAGGACGGACTTGGCTTCAATCCCTGAGAGCTGCGTGTGCTCCAGCCGTGCCGCCTCCCCGGAGCGGAGCATCCGCGGCTGCGAGAGCTGTGCCGGCAGCCAGCTCCGGCTCTCCCCATCCCACAGCCCGCCTGCTCTGCCGGGATCCGCCTGCCTGCTGCTCCGGCGGTGGCTGGTACGGGCTGGTGTGACCTGCGTGCCATGGGCATTGGAAAGCTGCCACTGCTCCCTCCCGCCCTGCCCCCTTCCTTCCCGTCTGGAGCAAGCCTGTGCTGGGCTGTGCTTGATGCCTCGGGAGCTTTGCTGCTCCTTTCTCAAAGCTGCTCAGCCCCTGCTGAGCTGGCCAGACTTTCACACATTGGCTGTGGCGGGAAGGCTGTTTAGAGCTGGATAATGTTTATAAAACAGCAGAAATTAACAGAAACGCAGTGTCCAGGAGCAGGGCTGAAACTACCCTTTCAAAAGACAAAAAACCCCCAAACCCAACAAAACCAGACATGACTCAGTCCTGAACTTGAAGCTGTGAGCTGTCAGCAGAGCAGTGTTGTGCTCTGTGACTCTTTTTTGAGAGACAAGGTGTGTTAGCTCAAGCTCTCTGCATTACAAGCACAACTGCCTGTGGTTTGGAAGAGTTTTTTGGCTATGATCCCACTGGTTCAGAACGAGGACAGAGCTTGCTTGCCTCTGCCTGCTAAAGACAACGTGGACGTGTTCTGAGTCTGTATTGTTTCTCTCATAATTACTGTTTGATTAAAGCATTTAAGATATGTTTGTCTTTTTAATTTGGCTCTAGAATAGGGCAGGAGGCCCACTTGTAGTATACAAAGTTTCCTTTAAGACCAACCTGGCAAATTCTGATTACTTTTGAGATAGGCAGCATTATGAATCAGTCTTGAATACTTCTGCAGACAAGCATATTCCTGCAGCAGAGCTCCCCTAAAAAAATCCAGAGGCAGATGGAAAACCAGCTAAATAGTAATTAAATGGGGCTGTTTGTCAAGAAACAAGTAGTAGCAGTTCAGCTGGACCTCATAAGCCAGGTACAGCATACAACTTCACTGCACATAGTCTGCAGTCACAGTGCACTGAATGTAAGAGAAAGTGGTTTTGTGTCGTTGCAGTGTGTTAATGCGTGGATCACCAAAGGTGGCTGGAAGTTCTGCTCAGCCTTCAGTGAGGGTAAGATTTTCCACTGCTCTGAGTCTGGAGGTTACTCCTACCTGTAGGAGGGGTTAAACAAACAATAGTGGGCAACTGGTGCCTGTAAAACAAAGCAAAAGCTTTGTAGTAAGCTAGTTAAACATTTGTGGGCTAACTGTAGCTTGATGTTGGATGATGATGCTGGCATCAAATGTTAGTGGCTTACAAAATGAGAATAGCACAGTCAGAGCACACATCACCCCAGCTAATCCATGCACCAGCTAATCCATGTCTGAATATGGCAGTGTTGGCTCAGCTGGGGGTTTGAAAAACTGAACAGTGGTAATAGGCAGGTGATGGGAGGGGTGTGTGGCTGTCAGCACAACAATGCAAGGCATTAGGCAGAAATCTGCCTCAGGCCACCAGCCTTAGGCCTTAGGTTTTATGGCTGTATCTGATCTATCTACTAGGAGGCCATGGGTATTAGAAGCGACATGAGCCAAGAAATGAGTACTTGTAAGAACTTGTACAGAATAAGATACTTTGTGAGCTAAAACCAGCACTGCTGTTTTTACCCAACCTTTACAGAACCAATAATAAATTGCTCAGAAGAGGTATTAGTATATTTTGATTGCAGAAAATAGAGTGAAAACATTACACAGGGAAGCAGTTAGGCTTGCAGTAGACCACTAACTCTCTTAGCCTGCCTGGCTAAAGTGGTTTGGTTGGAATTAAAGACCCCTCACATGTGCTCACTGTTGAGTCAGTGAGTTTCCCCTTAAAGTGGAAAGGCACTGAAAAAAAGAGTGCTTTCATTACACTATTTGTTTAAGCTCTTCAACCAGGAGGATGTGACAAAATAAAAGTAAAAAGCAGTGTTTTCAGCGAGATCTAAAATTGCCAGCCAATTCAGAGAAGCTGTTCTCCATGGCAGGTGAGAAGTGGGTTGTAGTGGACATTGGCAGGGAGGAACAAAGCCGAGATGATACCAAATTAATGACAAGAGGAACCTCAAGTGATAAAGCACCATGCACTGGACCAAACAGCAAAAGTCTCCTAATGTTGCACCAGCAGTCATCAAAGATGGATTTTAAATTGCTGCATGTTGTTTGGGGTTTTATTTTAAGGTAGCTCATTGAGATGGTTCAGGTTTACGTTTGTGAGGGACAAGATTGTTTTGTTGTTGCAAAAGCGATGCCTTAGAAAGGATTTTTAATAACTAGAGGAACACACCTACTTCTTAATAGGGAATTTTTTAAACGTACATTTTGGATACTTGAGTGCCATGTTATCTGGTGCTGCTTAAAATATGTGTTCTGTATCTAAGCATAAATACCATAGGCTATGACAGTTGCTATAGCAACTAAGCATCTACTATTAAATAGCACCCACAGGCTGAAAAACCATGTGCAGCCTGTCAGTACACAAGGTATTCCTTTCTTTTCAGCCAGCTAAGTACAGTATTTTCATCTTGGGAGCTAGTCTGTTTCTGAGGAATGTGTTTGTGCTGGTCATGTGAAGATCTTTTCTTCCCCATCAGCTCTACCTTCCTTTGAAACAGCAGATACTATAAGAACAAAATAGCCTGGAGTGGTTGCAGGCTGAAGAAGTTAATGAATAATTCCTTTTTTGTATATTTTTGAACATACATTAGAGTGTGGCTTTCAAATATTCTAGTCCAGATTTGAGCTTGCACCTTTGCTGTTTTGCATCTTTTGATATTACAGTGTTTTTCTCTTGAAACCAGCCTTTCAGGAGGCACCGTGCTGTTCCTAGAAGCCGCGTCCTTGAAATTTACTGTGTCAGTGGGAAACTAATTTCTGCTGTCATGGCAGACTGGAGAGTTAGAATTCAAAAGCACAGTTAAAACTAACAAGACTTTAAAAAATATGTGGTCCAGTTATTTATTTTTAAGCTTAAAGTTGGTAAGCATTTGGACCATGAAATCTATGGGGGAAAAGTAGAAAAATAAGAACATTGAGTTTCATATACAATAATAATTCTGGTGGTCGAGACTTCAGTAACAAGCTGTTGACAGCATTAGTTGTTTTACATTTTCCAAGCCAGAAATGTGATTTTCTTTAGACCCATCATAAATAACAAGGAGAATAAAATTAAGCCACCAGTAAGGGAAATATGCTGGTTATAGAAACAAATGCTTTATCTGCAAATTAAAATGACCCTCTGTGAGCCTTGAAGAGTAGAAGGTGACTGTGATGGCTTATTGGAGTGTTTGGATTGTTTCCAAATTTTGTTTGAGTCTGATGAATCAATAGGTTAAAAGGAAAATGTACTGTAGCCAGAAATTATTGCGGATGTTGATTTGCTGATGGCTTAGCAGAATTACATGGTCTGTAAAAATATAAATTATAGTAGGAACAAAACAATTACAGTTTAATAAGAGTATCAAAAAGTGAGGATAAGAAGTAGGTAAACTAAGGCATGAAAAGGCATATTAAAAATGTGATTTTTTTTTCCTAAGAGAATGACTGCTAACACCTGTGTGCCTTGTCTGCTTAAAGGGTTAACCTAGTTAGAAGCATGACAGAGATAACAGGCTGTGAGCTGGTCTTGTTCTTTGCTCTGGTCCTGCACCTCGATGGGAATGACAGCCTTGACTTTTGTAGCATTGAAGGAATGTTAATTCCTGTCTCCTGGTGGTCTGCCAGTAGCCAGTGGTTTCCCAGCAATCATTTCAACATGCCTTATATTAATGGAATAATAATGGCAGGAGCTGCTGTGAGCAGTGGTGCAGGATGATGTGGAGAGTGGTTTGCTGAGGCAGAGAGGCAAAGTGGGGATCATCAGAGAGTTGTTCAGAATTTGCTAGGTGTTTAGATACTGCATGGGGCTCAGCTGAATGCCTTAGATGGTCTGCCTGCCTCCTGCCACTTACACCCTCTCCAGGGAATCATGGAGAGATCCTGGCAAGTTCCATCATCCTCCATTTTTTTCTTTTAATGCAAGGGAATTGTCTCTTTCTCCCTGTGATTTCCCCATTTGTTTTCAGTACTGTTTCGGAGGGTTGGTTTTTTTTGGTTTTTTTTTGTTGCTTCTTCTTTCTCAGCCTGTTTGTAGTCATCCTTTGAAAAGGGTTGTGTGTTTCTGCCATATTTGGATAAATATTATAGCCTGATCTTGTGTCTGGCTCAACAGCTATTTGTATGCTGAAAATAAGCACACAGACACACTCCTCTGTACAGACTGTTCTACCTAAGAGCAGCATAAAAACTTATTATGTTTACAGGATGACAACTTCAGGGATATAAGAGATACTAATGTTGATCTCTTCCCCTGCGAAGTCCAGCATGCCCTGCAGGAGAAATAGGGTAGAGTCTGGTGCCCTCTTGTGACTACATTGAAGAACATTATCCTCTGACTTAAAAGCGGTCAGAGCTTGAATTACACTGGAAAACACAAAGAACTGTATCCTAAACAAAAGCTGGAGGTATAGAAAAGGGTGAATTAACCGCTGAGTGTTGTTTCTGAGATGAAAATTCTACGTGGTTCCGAATACAGGCAGTAGAGTCACAACTCTTAGTTGACTGGTGTGTTGAATATTTCAATAAGTTGCTTCATAAAACTTTCCTTCATGCTGTTCAACTAGATATGATACTGAAGGATGGACAAGGCAGGGTTATACATTAATACTGCCCTACATAATGGAAGATTATGCCCAAGCTACATTTCTAAGTTAAAAACTCCCCAAATTCTCCACATTCTATGGGGTTGAAGTTATAATGATCTGAAATTATGGTCCAGCAAAAAAAGTTGATTCACATTTAATTTTCCATAGCCTTAAGGGAGGAGAAGGATGCCTATTTTCATGGCTTTGGTTTAATTTCACATTGATTTATTTAGTATGGGTTTCAGTATCTCCAGAAGTTAAAAGAAAAAAGTATATCTATATTTTCTGGGATTTTCCCTTGTACAGTGTTACTTCTTATTCTGGAATTTGACTACGAACTTGTTCTAGTATCTGAAACTGAATGCTAGGAATATAAAAAGAGAAATATTTAGTATAATTTCCAGCTTTTCCCCTCTCAAGAGAGGGGAATATTTCTGGTCAGAAAAGATAATGACTCATCCTTTAACAAAGCAAGAAGGGTCCACTCAGCCTCTCATTAGGGAAAGGCCCATGCTGGGTTATAATTCTTTGAATTCTGATTTTGTGTAAACTGAAATGCCCTCTGACCTTTAATTTACCATCAAACCTTTCTGATTTACAGTCTGCCTGATCTGCTTCACACCACTGTGTACATAGGAAAATCCCAATTTGTCCTCTTCTTGTTTCTGATGAAACTTCAGATTTGTTCTTGGCCTGTCTAGAATCTCCTGGCTTTTGCTCATGGGCCATTCCCACAATTCAAGACAGCAAGAAATTGGTGATACTCCTGAGTTCCATTGCTGTTTAATGTACATTTTTCTTCCCTCTTCCCTATCACTCCATCCAATCCCAAGTTTAGTGTGAAACTTGTTCATTTGTCCACTTTGGGACACAGCTGTACCTGCCAACAATGCAGTGATGCACCATTCTACTGACAGCCTTATTTTAGGAAGGATTTGAACAAAAGAATTAGAGACAGTAAGAAACCATATATGCACCTAAATGGAAAATTAAAGGATCTTTTATACCTTATCAAATGTCCTGTATGAAACACATTGCCTCATCACATGTAAATGACAAACATACAAGAATAAAAACTACCTGCAGTGGGTAGTATGAGCCTTGTCATCTTGACTATATTGAAGAACAGCAACATTCCCCTGCCCCCAATTAATTAAATCAATATGTAATAGTGCTGTTGTCTCAACTCACACTGTCAGAGACTCATCCCAGGAAACTGGTGCTAATAAAGTGCTTCCCAACTCATGAAAGTAGTGTCAAGAAGGGAAGAGTCTGAGAGGCAGAGTCCACATGGATAGATCTTCAAGAGCTAGGGATTTTAGAGATTATTGCTGGTGGCCTCCTGTACAGCACTGCAATAGTGCTACAGTATAATGTCTTCCATCCTGTACCCAGACAGGTACCATGAGTCCTGTGAGTGCTTGGCCCAGAGTGTTTCCAGTCTGGAAATCAACTCTGCAGATCAGTATCACTCTTGTCTTTTGAAAACAACAAGACACCTCGAAACACCAGAATATCACAGTAAGGAAAATCCCAGCAAAATCCCTGAGGGTCTACTGCCTATGTTACCAGAAGGAGACACAAAGTTAAAATGAAAATCTGCATATTTTGTTTTTCTGATACCCCAGCATAAATAGAAGCAAATAAAGTACTTTGAATTTGACCCTAGAAGTGCTAATTAGAATTTGTGCTTTAATACCTCATCTTTGCCTCCACGCTGTTCACTGCTCCATTGCAATAAATTCTGAATTTGCATAGACACACCTGCTCACGCTTTCTAGTATCTCTTTCAAGGGCTTGTATTTTAAACCAAGGAGCCAGACAATGCTCAGGGGAAGAAATGTCACATTTTACAGATGGGGAACTGTGATACAGGCTGCTGCATTTCTAAGTAGCTTTCTGAACGTGGATATTTGCAAATTTGTTCAGAACAATTGTGACATAAGGTTTACAAGGTTTTTCAGGACTTTATATATCATACAGCACCCTTTTCCCACAGTAGCTCTCTTCTCTTTGATTCTTCATTGCTCTCAAGAAAATATGTCAAGACAGACCTTTGAGCATAGAAGGATGATATATGATCATGGGCTGAAATGCACAGGCCTGTCACCAAGGGAGGCTACCAAACAGGATGGATCATTTCCTGGTGCAATGAGAGGTTGCTCTTGTAGACAATATTCATGTGATGTTTTGTAATATTTTTACCACATATCTTATCTCCTCAGCAGACTTTCTGTCTGAAAGGCTGGTTTTTGCTCTTTACCTCTGAGCATTTCTTACAGGATGGAGTAAGAGAGTGAAGTCCTAGAAGTTATCAGTGATCTGAATTACAGATTAGACATAATGAGTTCAGAGCCCTTTCCTTTCTCACCAACAGCTCATGATGGCAGCTACTAACAGCTATTACCAGGGTATTGATATTAGTAGTTTGGGATAACATTTCTCTCTTTGTGCTTCACATTCTTGTCACTTTGAATCATGAGGCCATGCTGCATTCCTGCTGCAAATAGAAGCGCCCTCTCCTGTGCAGAGGTTCATTTTGCAGGGGAAGAGGGAGAGTAATGACATGCAAACCACCCACTTCCAGCAGGCAGTGGAAGAGATGGATAGGACTGGTATCACATCCTCTATGCCCAGTTGCAGAAGACATACTGGGAGATCCAACTCTGGGGATGCTGGCACCTATATGTGTCCCTGCATGCCAAAGAGATTAAAAAATTATTGCATCTCTCTGATGCAGTCCCCCCCCCCCACCAACTTTTATTTGCTACTGTTATTTTGTGCTGGTTTGAAAATAAGAGGGGCATTCCAAAGTGTTAGGGAACTTTGGCATCGTTTTACTGTACAGAGGAAGTTTCCTAGAAGAGCTGTCCTACAGTGTGAGCTGTAGAATTACAATGTCATCACTAAGAAAAGCCATGAGGTTGTGGATGTTTCTGAAAGCCTGGTTCTGAGTTAGATTTCATCACTCACTACCCAGCAGAAATTTGACATTAGGTTGTACATGAGGGCGGGCAAGAACTGCGGAAGAAACTTGTCACAAGTAGAGAGTCTGAACTCAGACTCTCTGAGTTCATGGGGTTTTGCCAGCTTTGTAGCAACAATCCCCTTGCAGCAAAATTTAATACAGAACATGAAAGCATTTCTTAGTCAGGAATAGAATTTTATGAGTGAGTTACCCTGAACATTTACTTTAAAAAATTGCATTCTTCAGATATAACTTGAAATTGGTGAATAAGCAAACAAATCACATATGTTGTCTGCAAAAACTAGTATGACCAGCTCTAGTTCATAGCTAGGAATTATTCACTTTGTGTTTTATAGTCATACTTAAAATAATCAGCAGTGAGCTTATCTCCCACGTACATTATAAATGTCTGAGACACATGGAAAAAAAAAAGTTTTATTTATACAGTAGCCGCTCTTCTTTTAGTCAAATCATAGAAGTTCTACCTGAGGAAATGCTGAGTATGAAAGAGTAAAATTTTCTAATCCCACCCCTTACCTTAGTAAATAGCTTACCTGCTCTGAGCCTTACTTGTGGAGACTTGACCATCTAGAGACCAAATCAGGAGGCACAGCCCAGGTTTGGTTCTGTACCCTCTCTAATAGCTTGGGCTGCCTTGGGGAAGTTGGGAGCCAGATCCAAAAGGCTGTGTTGAGAACTGCAGATCTGAGGTAGCAGGTGAACCTTTCTTCACAGCAAACTCAAACAAAGAAACTCCAAGGATTTTCATTAAGAGAAGATGCATAATGACATAATAATTTAGACCAGCATTCAACTTCTCTAAGGCAGAACTGCAGCTGTTGCATCAGACTCTGATAATCCCTGGCTACTTCATTTATGGCACTGCGTTCCAGTGTTGGTTCACAGATTCATAGAATATCCTCAGTTGGAAGGATCATCAAGTCCAAGTCCTGACTCTGCAGAGGACACCTAAGAATCACATCATGTACCTGGGAGCATTGTTCAAATGTTTCTTGAACTCTCTCAGGGTTGGTGTTGTGACCACTACCCTGGGGTGCCTGTTCTAGTGCGCAGCCACCTTCTGGGTGAAGAACATTTTTCTAAAATCTGACCTAAGTCTTCTCTGACTCAGCCTCAGAACATCCCTCAGTTCCTGTCACTGTCACCAGAGAGAAGAGACCAGTGCCTGCTCCCTTAATTCCCACCATGAAGAAGCTGTAAACCATGTTGAGGTCTCCCCTCACTCTCCAGGCTGGACAGACCAAGTGGCCTCAGACACTCCTCATATACTCCCCTCCAGAGCTTTCATCATCCTCTTGGCCCTTATTTGGTTGTTCTCTAATAGCTTACTGTCTTTTTTATATTGTGGCTCCTAAAACTGCACACAGGACTTGAGGTGAGGCCGCACCAGCTCAGTGCTCAGCAGGACAATCAATCCCCTTCCTCGACACTCACTTTTTGTCAGAGGAAAATCATCAGAGAGATTCAAATTCATCGAGGTCAATAGCTAACTTACACCCACGTCAATCAGTTCAGAAGCCTGTACCTCCAGTTCCTTCTAAATTCACTGCTATTATTCATTAAAGTTTGCTTTCAGACTGTGGAAATCCTGAGGTCGGGGCAGTTTGCATGTGTGTCTTCAGAGATGAGTCACCAGTGCTATGGCTGGCAGGGGCTGTCAGGAGCTGTGTTCTGCTGCTGCAGAATTCTTTTAGCAATGGATAGCTACAGACATTCAGCACTTTTCAGGTCTCTCCTTGATACCTTAGAGAATTTGATCTCTGAGATGCATATAAAAATAGAAATCCAGAATTTTTTAATTAGCATCACAACAGAATTTAACACTTTTCCAAGAAACAACCTCCAATTTAGTACTATGTGGACTACTTTTGAGGACAAAACTATTTTACAGATAAACATCAGAGGAGTCATTAAATAATTAAAAAATAAAATATGTAATAAATATAATAAATTGAGGATATATAATTTTGGCATAATAGTTCTTTACAAAATTGTAAGAATATATAAGAATAAAACACAATATACAGAAATATCTATGGCAATTTTAAGATAATAAAAAGTATTGTATTTAGATTAAGTTAATATGAATTCACTGCAGAAATGTCAACATCAATAACAATTTCAACATGTCACAGAAATACCACACCACAGATTAAATGGAATGATGCTATTAAACATTCTACGAACTCATACTCAAGCTGATTCATGATCTATTGAATCACACAAAAAGATGGAGATGTTGTTTAGATAAACATTGCCAGATTTGTATAATTCTTATATTTTAAATTCTTCTTTGAAGGCACAAAGAACTACTATCAATAAGTTATTCATAACAGAAGTGGCAGCAGCAACAATGAAATTTGCCCCAGCATATCTGAGAGGGCTCCCAGCTGTGGGGAGGAAGGACTGTGCTCTCCAGACTGCCAGCCTTCCATGCCATCTGTGAGCCTACCTAAATCTGCTACAGACTCCTACACAGTGAAATGGGATCAATAACAAAAGGGAAGGGCTGGCTTAGCCAGAAACTAAACACGAGTTCAACAAATGTTTGGAGATGGCATAAAAGCAGTCCCTGACTCCACTTGGAAATGTTTGCATTTTCTGTGTATTTCAGTACGTTCTAGATCTGACTGCAAAACAAATAAAAATTACTAATTGTGAACTATAAAACATTGGAGTGATACATTTTAAGAATTTCAGGGCAGTGCAGGATGTCAACTAATGCATCAGCAGTACTGTTGGTCTGTGTTATCAGGCCATTTTTTTTGCCCTTTAATTCTCCTGGAAAGTGTGATGTACTCACATACAGGAGTACGAGGAAAATGTTCAAAGCTCTTGTTGAAAGACTTACTAATTTTTAATATTTTCCACTGGTTAACCACAAACATTAACAGCAGAGCACATGTATGAGAACCTGAACATGTACGTCCTCAAGAAGCAAAAAATTTAATCATAAGAATGATACATTGTTCTCCTCAGCAGTGGTTTCTAAAATTTTGCTTAGAAGATAAAACTGGTTTTATTTCATATGAGAAAGAGTCAGTCAAAAAAAATAAGATCCCAGTTTGAGTCAATGTAAATGACTTAATTTATTCCACAAATCCTTAACAAAGCAGTATTTTCACCAATGATACTGGTGGGCAAAGTTTATTGTGGGAGACAAACAGAAATATGAATTATTGCTCCCATAGTGTCCTCAAGGAGTTAATGGCCCATGCAGGACATGCAAGATGATGTCAGCATGTAAGAACTTGTGTCCTGCAGCTGGCATTGGGAACTTATCTGTACCAGCAGCTCCCAGCTAGCTGCCACTTTCCTGGTCTCTGCCTCTAGTACAGGCCTTCTGAATATCAGATGAATCTGTAATTTCTTTGTTCTCTCTTCTTTGGCCCACTTCCTCTGGTTCTTTTGGCGTTTCCAATTTTCTGCTGTCAGTGTTGTGATCAATGGATGAATTTAGCTTGGATGAGTTCCATCTCCATCTTCTCAGGCTCCTGTAACAGTCTTCTCTGACGTTTTCACTGACCAGAACGTAGATGATTGGATCAGCAACACCGTTTGCAGTTCCTAAGCACAGAAACACTGTAAAAACTGAATATATCTTATTTTCAAATGGACATGGGCAGTCCTGATGAAACATAAAGTATGTGGCTCTTATTATGAGCACCACATGGTATGGAGCAAAGCAGATCAAGAAAATAACAATAATGGCAATAGCCACGTATTTCACTTTGGCTTTCTGGCGACAAGTCAAGCTGCTGCTTCTTTTTGTAGTTTGGAAAATTTTGTAGTTTGTGAAAATGAGGATTGTGAAGGGTATGGCAAATCCAAATAGGAATCTAGCAAAGCTGAAAGAAGCCAATGATATGTTAAGGGGCACTGTCTCAAAGCAGGTTTTCACATCTGTACATTTTTGCTTATCATCCATGTAAAATACTGGAGTGTGGATTACTGCAACCACAGCAAAGAGAAAACAGACAATTATGATGGCCTTTTTCTGTCCTCTTCTCCCCCTTGATTCCAGAGAATACACCAGTGCCACGTAACGATCCATAGAGATGCAGCACAAAAGCAGAATGCTGATGTAGATATTGCAGAAAAAGATGAATCCTGTTATTCTGCAAGCAGTGTCACTCATGGTCCACTTGTGTCCATTTTGCACATAGATAATCCAGAAAGGCAAGGTACTCAAATACATCAGCTCACACAATGATAAACTGAAAATGTAGATAGCAACTACTTTATTCCTTTGGATTTGTACAAATGTAAGTAGAGAAGTTAAGCAATTTGCTGGAAGGCCTATAGCAAAAACGATGCTGTAAACAGCAACCAGAAGTGTCTGACTCTCTTCATAGGGAATGTCTGGGCAAGTGGAGTTACAATTTTCATCTAGACAACGTTCCATTATTCTTTTTCCAGCTGATATTTCCTGAGAATCAGAAGACAAGGTGGAAAGTTAGCATTGCATCACTTAAAAATGTGTCAGTAAAGATTATGGTCCCATAGGTGCCAAGTTGACTTGTCAGCAGAGCAAGTGGGATGGGGGCTGTGTGAAAGGGGCCTCCTCAGACACGAACTGAGAAAGAGAGGGTCACATCCTTCCACCTCTGAGACTTGAGAGTGGATTCTGGTGGCTGTGTGGAAGCTCTCTAAAGGGGGATCTGAAGTTCTGTCCCTGGACATAAAATCATCCATCTCCTTTTTGTCAGTTCCCATTCTAAACTCACACTGTAAATGCTAAAACCACTATCCTTCCTCATGACATGTATCACCTGCACCCAAAATCTCACATGGGGATCAGCCTACAACAGTCAGGCAGATGAATATGAAGTCGTAGAGCAGCTTAGACATATTTGAAAAAAAAGAGCTGGGTTCAGTATTGCCCCGTCTTTGGAATGACTGGAGAAAAGAATCCTCAGTGCTGTGTGGAGAAAATGGCACAGTACCCAGACCAGTGACAGGGCCTGAGTGAATGGCCTGAAGTGGTGTCAGGGGAGGATTAGGTTGGATATTAGAAAAATGTTCTTAACCCACAGGGTGGTTGATCTGGTGTTAACTTTACAAACATGGTGATTGCAATAAGAGCTGGTGGTGAAAAATTTTTTGCTGCCTCTGAGCATCTGCCACCTTCGGCAGAAGAGGAGGAGGAGGGGTCTCTTCTAGGCCACCTACCAAACTGCTGTGTAGAGAGGATTAAAAGGGTGCTTGATTTCAGGGTCAGCAGTGGTTCTCTGCCTCATCTGTGAACTGACATACAGAGCATGTGCTTGACTCAAACATGCCTGGCGGTGTGAGAGCTGCTCTACACCTGCACACCACAGAGCTGCTCTACACCTGCACACCACAGAGGGTCTTGGAGACCTCCCCTTCTATGGTAAAGCACAACAGGTCAATACAGTTCAGGCAGATGGTGACATCAAGGGCAGGGACACGGGACAAATCACACACCACCTCAGTTACTCATCAGCTTGTCTACCCCACACACCTCAATAAAAACAGCTTCAGGAGTAGTTGAAGGTACTCTCTTCTCCTGACTTTGCACACTTCTCTTGAGCCTGTGCTTGTCTGAATATTCTCCTTTCTGTACAGCTTCCCCCAGAGCAGTCAGTGATGGTGCAAGGCATGAAACAATAGAAGGTTTCTGTGGACATATGGCTCCCAGTGTTTGCCTTGACTCCTCCCCTCCCACATCTGCTCCAAGTCTCCTTCCCATGCACAGCAGCCATGAGGGAGCCCCAGGAAGGAGATGCCTAGGACTTTCTAAACTACCTGCCTGGAGCAGGCATTTTTCTGTGGTGTTTGGTATAGGGACCAAGCCACAGGGCTGGGGCTGAGCTGAAGAGACTGACACCCGTAAATTGCTGTCAGCTGCCAAGTGCAACCCCACAGCTGCCACAGTTCAGCCATGGGTATGGACTTAGACTCCACAAGAAAAAGCAGGTGCTGAAGGACTGTCCTGGAGCTTTGGCCTGTCAGCTTGTATCCTTCCCAGCAGGAATGCTCTAAGTCCTAGCCCAATATAAGGAAGGAGGAAAGGAAGGCACTCATTTGCTCCACTCCTCACCTTCTCCAGGCTCTCAGACCTGTCCAGGGAAGAGTCTTATTCCACTGGCCACTGCATCCACCCCCAGTTCAGAACTTCACTTGCCTGCACTAAGTTCTCCAGGCCTGCAGAGAGGTTTCCCCCTCAAATGGAAGATCACAAAGTAGCACTTAGCAGACAATTTATTAAATTTCTCTTCTGGCAGCATTTTCCCTTGTGTTAACACAGCCTTAAGGGGGGAAGGAAGTAACACCACAATCCACTCTGTGACTAAAATCAACTTCTCTGTGCCTCTGCACCCCTCTTCAATTGAAAGCACATTTATATCTTCTTCTCAAACCTTTAGAGTTTAACAGTTTGATGCTTGGCTCAGCTCAGAAGATTCCCAGTTCTGTCTTCCTCTGGGATGTCGAGGCTAACCTGCATCTCAAATATTGATTCAAATGAAAAGCAGTAATAACTATATAGACGAAAAAACTATACACTATTTTCTAATGATCAGTTTTGGTCTGAACACCACAACTCAAGAGATTTATCACACCCAGCGATTTTCAAGCATTCATAAAGGGTCAAAGGTAGCAATGATGACAAGGATGAGCAATAGCCAAGAATGCATTTGTGAGATACAAACTATTCTAGTGAATTATCTTTGCTGCCCTGTATTATTCAGTTGATCAAAGCCTCTCAAAAGTAGCTGGTTTTACCTTTTTGTGGCCTATTCTGATCTGCTAGGTCCCACCAACCAGCACTAGGTGTTACAGCAGGTACTGGCTGTGTTTTGCACCAACAGCCAGTATTTTTGTCAGCATTCTGAGGCTTCTTGCTCTGTGAGAGTCACTGCATGAAACAAACCTCAGTTATCACGTGCATGTTTCTCACCTTCAAGATGTGCAAAATACCTTATCTATTAGGACAGAGAGATCACGAAGCTCCTGAGCACAAATCACTGGAAGATGGGGTAATCTGCTAAGATTTGCTGCATGCCTGCTCTGTATTTACACTCTTCCATTTCTAATGTTCTTGTGTTGTGTCCACACTGTTAGACAACTAGATAATTACGTTAGACAGCTAGGTAATTCCTAAAATGCAGTGGCTCCTGCTGCTTATTTGGGCCAGTTGCATTAATCTTTTTTCAAGAAAAATCTTTTCAGTAACACAGAAATGTAAAAAAAAAGGGAAGTGAAAACAAGCAGGAAAGCAAAAGGCTTTAGTTTGTCTATTTTTTTTGTTATTTGTGTATGAACTGCTCATGTGAAACTGTTTAAATTTCCAAAGGAGAAGCTGGAGTGATAAAAATAACTGCTGTTAGAAAAAGTAAAAAAAGAAGATTAAAGATATGGCTACGAGGAAGAGGAGGATAAGTCAAAAAAAGCACAATAGTTGGACAAAGACTGGTTGAAAGTCTTTAGATTAACTCATCTGAGATACACAGGGACAGAAGGAAAAAAAGACAGTGAAATCCATAACATGAGTACAATTACATGAACAAAGCACATTAATGAATATATTTTTTATTTTCCAATATTTTTCTGATCATCCATCTCTTCCAGGAATTATTGTTAGAGCCAAAAGTTTTGAGGCATTTGGCATTTATGTGGGTATTAGGAACAATTTAAAGTAGCCACTATAGTGGTTGAAATTAAAAGAAACTTTCCCTTCACACTTTCCTTCCTTCAGGTCCCCAATTCTAGAGAGGAAAAAAACCTGCATGTCTTAAAGCATAAATTAGCCTTCAGTGAAAGGGGTCCTGAGTTTCTCCTGAGGGATTTTGTGTGCTTTCCTTAGTGGAAAGTGGTGCTGGAAGGATTTGACACAAAGGTGCCAGCAAGATGTCAGCTGGACACTCAAATCTAATCTTGAAAAACATCAGTTCCCAGATGTGACATTTATACCACCTACAATGCTTGTCACCAGCATTGTCACTCCTCCAGCCTGGGTTTCTCCTTCTCATGCAGAACTTACACTACCTGCCTGTAAATTATCAACTGATATACTTTTTGTGTCTCTTGAAAGTAAGAAATTGCTGTGGATTATTTGCTCTGCTATTCTTGAAAGAAGGAAAAATATTTATGATGTCTTTGAAAAGAAACAGATCGTGGCCCATTTGCTCAGCAAGTCAGTGAACTGCTTTCTTTTTTTTCATTAGTAAACAAATTAGTAGAGGCAATCATTCCTATATGCAAATCTCAGCATAAAAAGGAGAAACAGCCATGGCTCCACTTGGTTACCCATCAGACTAATCATTTTTACTGACACACACAACACAGCAAGATTTGAAGCTGCATAATTTGAAATTTGAACATAAACCCATGTATTTTCAAGAAACATCGTTTCAAATTTGAACGTAATATATGAATATATAATCTTGGCACTATATAGTTTCAAAACTCTGCTTAGAAAAAAAAGTGTTTTAAAGCTATCCTGGGAATCCAGCCTGAGCACAACTATATCCTAAAATATCTTTCTTCCACTAGTGAAGCAGGTAACCCATCTCTTGCCTAGTGCTGGTTAAAACAAGTTACAGGGCATTTGTAGGCTGAAAACAGTAAGACCCTGGGATTAGTTATACAGCCTTTACATTTAATTTTATATTGCAGATATGAGATATAATGCAGATATAAGTAGTCTTACAAAGATATTAAAATAAAGATATAATAAATATAAAACCAAAGAAGATAGATATAAGTAGTCTTATATTAAAAATAAAGATAATAATAAATATAAAAACAAAGAAGATATTTGGTTGAAGAGGGAAGTTATTAATCAATTGCCTTTCAGGAGGGGAGGAGCTCAGCAATCTTTCCTGATGAGGGAAAGATACTTGATTTACCTCAAGATAACATTGCTCATAGATGTGAACTGTAAATGAATGTAGATTTTTAAATACCAAAGTGCAGGATTTTACATAAATCCATACATCCACTTCCCCCTTTCCACAGTCTAGAAATCCTACACTAATACTAAATGTGCTAAAATGAGAAGCTATGGTATTACTAAGGGGAACTGTCATAATTCAGGTTTGACAAAGGCCCAGTTTTAAAAAGAGATCCTTCCCTAATGTGGGTGTCCTATTGCCATGTTACCTGGAGAGGGACTGCACGGGAGAGAAGAATGTCTGGTGGGTAGGAAAGAAATAAGTTGACAAAAGATCCTGGTACTGGGTTTAAGACCACATTATTCAACATATATAAAAGCAGGTAAAACTGCTTTGATGTCCTGCATTGTAGGTAGGGGAGGTTCACAGGTGAAAAATAGACCCCAAAATCCACCTGTACCATGGGACTTTTTTCTCTGGTCTCATGATTCAAAGGCCACGAGTCAGGATTTTGGGACCTTGGACCTGGCAAAGTTTTTCAGTCCTCCCTGAAAGCATTGGAGTGCAGCTACTGCAGGGCAGATTCACTTCCCAGTATCTACCAGCTTGTGTGGAAAAGATCCCAGAGCCAGAGAAATGGCTCCATGGCCAGGAGAAGCATCAGGAGGCCCAGAAAAGCTGTCATAAATCTGAGGCTAAACTATAAAACCTGTCAAGTAAAAATGCTGAGGAAAGTGTAGGTGTTGGAGCAGCAGCAGTGAAAGTGAAGCAACTGAGAGTGGCTCTGCTTCATGCCCTCTTCACACCTAAAACCATCAGGCACTTGAGCTCCATGACTCCCTAAAGCTATTGCAGCTTAATTGGTGGCTTTGACATTGGGGACTAATTGTACATAGCTTCTGTTAAAGAAGTGGCTTATTTGGAAACCCAGCTGACCAAATTTTCCTACTGGCTTATGCTGGAACTACAAAGTTTTAGAGGAAGAGGATGAGAGTGGTGATTCCCATTCCTCTCTCCTGCATCAGAGTGCTCAAGGATGCTGAAGCACAGCCAAGTGCCAGCAGATTTGGCACCAAGGGCTTACAGGTGGATGGATACTGCTCTGGATTCCCAAAAGAGCAGGCTGGGATGTTGGAGAACAGGCTGGGATATCAGGGTAGAGGCTGTTTTAGCAAGGCAGTGTGGCTATGCTGGCAAACTGTTAGAGGTGAATGTGTCTTATTGCCAGGTTTAAGGAAAAACTGACTTTAAGCAGCTGAACAAAGAAGCACCAAGATCTATGTCCAAACCCACCAGTGTAGCCCTTAAAAAGGTAAAAATTGTTTTACTTTTGTCTAATGTAGATGTTTCTCAGCAAGCAGGATTTGTAAAGCCTCCCAAAAACCACTGTGCCTTCTTTCTTTAAACAATTATATTTTCAACAGAGTGCCTACAAGTGGTATTTAACAGTGCTCTGAACTTAGACACAAATATTTCCTCCTTCTCCATTTACCATGAAACACAACTTTGTTCCTTTTTGTCCTCTGATTTGCTCTCAACTAGTTGAAGAACTTCCATTTTCCTTTTTGACATCTGGGTCACCTCCTGTAGCTACCTACTCCCACACAAGCAGCAGTCTTCCCCTTGAAGACTTTATAGTGATACCAACAAAAACAGCAACACTCAAAGATTCCTCTTTGCATGTACACACACCTCTGACGTCTCTGTGAGCCTACTCACTTCTGCTGAATCTGTGGTGTTTTGTCTGAATCCTCATCTGTGAGCTCTTCTGGCTCTTTATACGTCTACCACAATGAGCATCTCATTCTCTGTTGGCACACTTAGGGTCTACCCTGGAAGTTATTAATGTAAAAATCCCAGTTAGTAGATATTTGCCAAAGCATCCTGACACTTGACAGCAAAATTATTTGTGTGACCACAGCAAGGCTGGAAGATCAGTGTCTCCCAAGAGACCTGGGAAATGCTGAACCTGAAAGAGCCGTCTGCACTTTCAGGCAGAAATAGAGCACCTGTATAGAGGGGGTGCTCAATTCAAACTTTAAATCTCTTTAAATATAGTGTCTTGTGTAGAGGACTTTGTAAAACATCTCAGAAGAAAATCAGTCTTGACCATTATATACTAATGAGCAGAATAAGTGGTGGTTTTTGTTGTTGTGTTTTAGTTTGTTTTTTGTTTATTTGTTGTTTGTTTTTCCCCCCCTCTTCTCCACAATGAAGTTACTGGTAGTTAAAGAGCTGCTGGTTTAGAGGCAGCAGCAGATCTAAATGGGATTATGAGAAGGACAAGTTTAAAATAAACCCAGATGCTCTTTGGCCTTTGGCAAAGTAGTCAACTGAGAAAATATTAAAAAAAAAAAAAAAAAAGAAGTTAATTTAAACACCAGTTAGCCTCCACATTCCTGAGTGCCAGAGATCAGCAGTGCTGTGTGAATAAAAGGTACAGAAAAAGAAGGAATGTAGTGTATCCAATTAGTCTTTATAGACCAGCAGGTAAACTTGACAATTAAATGCCTGCCTTGCTTTTCCAGCAGAGTAAGGATGAGAGGAAAGGCTGGATGTGAATTTTCCTGAAAGGAAACCCAGCATTCATATTTCTATTATAATTTTGTATTCATGGCTCATGCACTGCAGTAATAGCTAAAGCTAAGCTCACAGCAACCTCTGTTCTGCCAAAGTCCTTCAGTCCTTCAGTCCTAATAATTGTCTATCCCTGACTGGAACTAATGCTGATTTCTAAGAGAAATATGTTTTTTATAGGAGAGGGAATTTATAAGGAAGTCGGGTAGGAAGGACTGCATCAACTGCAATTAATTAATACAGACCCAGCAACTACATCAATCACAAGGAGAGGCATCAACACCGTCTGCATTTCTCGAGCACAAACACATGGCATGGAGAAAACAGTGACCAAAACAGAGCAAAGGAAAATGCTGCTAAACAGAAGCAATGCCTTGCCTCAGAGATGGAACACTTACCTTTTTATTTTTCTTTTTTCACCTTGGTTTTTGCAGAGGAGACGATGGAGCGCTCCAGCTCGCGCCGTGCTCAGAGGCTGCTCTGACAGAGCTGCAGGAAGTAGCTGACGATACCACCAGTCCCACGTGCTGAGCTAAAAGGAGTTCTGTGAGCACAACTTCAGCAGGGTCCCCAAGCTGTCACTTTTAGCTGCGTGTGCACAGAAAGCAGGGGCTGCCCAGTCCAGCAGAGCACCTAGGAGGAGAAGAAACCTTAACAAAATAAAGTGTTTGCTTGTCAAATTCTGTCGCTTGTACAGGGGTGGGAGGTTGCTTTTGTGACTGCCAGACTCTTGTTTGGGCTCCTGTTCTGGGTGAACAGGATCTAAATCTAAAATCACTGCAAACTTGCCCCCGAGGGACAAGGGACCCATGAACTGTCCCAAGCCCTGAGGCTCCTCAGGGGCAGGGCGCCTGCGGGAGGTGCTGATTTCTAGTGGAGGTAGTTCCCACTCTGGGTGTGACACATGAACTCACCTGAATATGTGTGAATTGGCTGGGCATTGAAAAATGGCAAACAGTTTTAAGAGGCCAATAAAGGGCGTAGTAATAGGAGGGAGAGCCTATTCTGGTGCCAGGTGGGTAGAAAAGGCTGAGAATGCTAAAGAATGTTTGATGGTGCTGAATATTTGAAGGTGAGCACCTTCTAGAAGAATTAGAATTCAGTTGCAGGACTTCCTTAATAGAGATGAACATTGATAAGAAGGAGATATGATCTCTACCAAGTGCCCTAGTTCAGGCTTTATGTGAAGGAGGAGGAAGATCCCTAGACCTTGTTTGTGAGACCTGTTCCATGTGTTTTTGCAGGTGCTGTGTGTCACTCAGTTATGACCAGATTTGTTAAGTTTTCAGGCAACTTCTCCATCAACTGCTACAAGTTCCACTTGCTTACAGGACCCCACGAGGGTCTGCCAGTGCTTGCAGGCTGCTGAGGGCTAAGGTGGAACAGGAAGGAATTGTAGGGTGGCAACCTGAGGGAAGCAGAAAAGAAAAAATGCTTGGCATGTACTTTCATTCTGGGATAAAAAAGTTACTTTGTTCTGGAGAAGGTTTTTGGGGATGGGTCTTTCTGTAAAGAGCAATTTATTCTCAGGAACCAAAAGGAATTGGGGAAAAAAGAGGCTAAAGCTGGTTTCCATCTGTGCAGGAGAATAGGTGAAATTTCTGTCTGTACCTGCTCAGCTTGACTGGACATACTGCTGGAACTAGTCTGTGCACTGCCTCAAACATGTGATTTCATGTTGTTCCTTCTCTGTGTAGAAATTAAACTCAAAGGCAATGAAGGAATAATGTTTCAGAGATGAGTACAGCTGACTTGTCTCTGTCTTTCATTCATACATGTGGGATAGAAAAGAGCAGAATGTTCTCAGACCTGAAGAACTGGAGTTTTCACAGAGACCAGCAGGCTCCTCTGTGCTATTTGTGATGTACCAGCTCATGGTTCCCATTTGGCTGCAATCAGCTGTGGGGTCAAATACCTGCCTGATTGTTTTCTCCTTGATGTTGTGTTTAGGATAGTCAGAGACACACGTGCATTTTCTGACTAGATTTTAATGATGAAACTTTGAAAATTGCATCTTCTTCCATAGGGAAATGAAAGATAACACTTCTCTGTGCCCTTGAATCTTCCAGTCAGACTTGAAAAATATTACTGTTTATCTTCATGCTTCTCTCAGCAGTACAACCCCAACTGACCTCACCTACAACCCTGCAAGATGAAGACTGATCCAAGATGTCATGTTGGAGGATGCTTTCAAAAATTTTTGACAAGATCTTCTTTGACTGGAGATGAACATCAAGCTAGACCTTCTGTGGGTGGCAAAACCAAACATTTCAAGTTTACTCTGTTTTTGGTAGAGATAATACAAGCAGTACAGCAATATAAATTTTGGTATGAGCTGTATTGTACTGATATCTTACCAACCAGCAAAAAAGATCAGATGAAGAACCATTTAAAGCAGAGTGCAGATATTCTCAGACCAAATCCAATTGACGTAAATGGAAATGCTTCTTTTAACCTTGATGAGTTTAGATTGGGCATTTTGAGAATATTTCTTTTTATTTAATTTCTGGGTGCTATTTAGCTAGTTGCCTTTAAGGTAGCATGTTCAAGCAAGGTAAGCTGCATTAGTGATGTTTTCTATGCACTCTCCATAATTTCCCTACTGAGGTACAGTGACTGTCCAAACAATAAGAGAGAAAAGGGTGCAGCCTTGTTTTAAGTCAGTTCTACATAATAGCGATTTTTTTTTATTGTCACAGCACTATGATAGAGAAATTGCTTATGCACCACTGATTAGTGAACAGAAATAACTGTGGAAGACTGATGGGATCCAATGTGTTTGAAAGACTTTTAGACTCGAATTTTTCACTCCCCTTTTCTTTCATCTATAAACTGTCAAGAGAAAAGCAGGTATGATATTTCTCTGATCCACTGCGTATGAAAATGCTCTGTGTTAATGTTCTTTTCCCTGGTTGTGACCAACAAGAACCTATAAATGGAGGAAATGTCTGATCATCTGGCTCTCCTTCCTCCACCTGCTACTGAATGCAGTGCTGTGGTCCTATATTGCAAAAAGAAGACAATTTTGTACAGTCGTGCATATTTTTTGTAGGTAACCAATGTTCATTTTTCTTGGAAAGTGATAGAATATGGCTTTAAATTTGCAGCATGGGGAGTGAGAAGATGAAAATATTATCAGATCTTAGTAGAAAACAGCCAGATGTCTGTCTCCTCCTGTTACCAGGCAGTGCACTGAACAGGGACAAGGCTGCAGAACTGTCTGGGGATTGCAGTGTATACAGGATGGCAAAAAGGACTGTCTTAATCATAAGCAAGGCAGGAAAGTGCCCAAGAGTCTCTCTAGGAAAGCAGTGTCCATGGCCTAAGAAGCGCTGAGCACTGAATTGTGCTCAGTGTTCCTGTGGCCAAAGCACTGTAGGATACACAGCTGTGCCTAGTAAAGAATCTCAGTAGCTTGTGCTTCAAACTTGGCTTGTCTGTGACAGTGGCTCTGATGCTGTTGGTCTGGGACAGGGACAAAAGCTGACCAGGGTGCTTTTCCAGTCTGTATCAGGGTCAATCACAGGTTGTATCCCTCAAGCTAGAATGTGTTAAGCTCTGCTAAAACCAAAGCTCAGCTTCCTCCCAGCCACTTCCTACCTGCAGAGTCTTTCCCTTACACATGAGGTGCATACACATGCCACCCTGCCAGCCAGGTTCAAAGCCACTGAGCTGAGCCCAGCATAGAGCTTACATGGATTTCTGTCTGCCCAATCCATAGCGTACAGTCTGCAGGCTATGGAGAAGCCTTCCAGCCCTGCTGCTGGAAATTAAAAACATGGGGCTGTCAGTTGCTAAGATTTTTGATTCAGTGGCTTTCCTACATGTGATGAGTGGGATTCCTGCTGCTTGGTCAGGCTGCAAATGCCTGCATCTCGCATTGGTGTTAGAAACCCTCCTGCTTTAAGTTTGCCTTTTGTTGTGAGTGGTGTGTAGAAATTTGGCTGTTCTCCTTTTTCACTGGTGCAGTGATGTACTGTGTGCCTCAGGGGTGGAAATCCACTAAGCTGAACGTGACTGATCATGCCCTCACCAAGGAAAGGCCTCACTCTGAAAAGCTCTATCTGTGTTTGACAGTGCTACCCCGTCACATACTGGGATTAATATGGTCCCTGTGAGGAGCTCACTGGCAGAACACAGAGAAGCACACAGATCTTCTGAGAGACCTCTGACACCACTGACTTCTCTGGAGCAACAGCAGCTTTAACCCCTGTGTGGTAAGAGTGGAGAGGGTCCTTGGGACAAGGGGGGGTTATATCTAAAGCTTCTTTGGGACACTCTGCTGCCAGTGGTGTGGCCAAAGCTGAGACAGCAAGTGTGCTGCTGCAGCTCAGGGAATTTGGCTTCAAACCTTGAATTCAATCTCTGAGCATGTGTGTTCCCAGCATCTCAGCCCATCCACTTTGTCCTTTCATTCAGCTATAGCTATTGGAATAAAAGTAAACTGAAAACATAATGAGTTAGTACCTACCCAGCACTACCTGCCACGCTCAGCTCTGCTGCTCTCGCCACACGTGCAGCCCTGTGACAGACATGTCTGGCTTTCTTTTCTTATAAAAACATGTCCTTGTGCTAAGAAGCTCTAACACCCACAGTGGTCGAAAGGTTACAGTTGTTAGTGCATGGGGAGGAAAAGGGTGCGGTTCAAAGAACACATTTAAAATTTTTTTTTACAAACTCAAAGCAGCAGTAGTGCTGGGCCAAGAGCTGAAATTGGTTTAACCCTCAGAAGATCAGAGAGAAATTCAAGCTGTTTTTTCATCTTGTGCAAACAGCCAATACGGCTGCCCAGAGTCCTGTGTGCTTGCAGGACTCATATTTTTGGATATTAAATCTCGGGTTAATACAAAAATTGTGTCAACTGTGGAAACAAAGTTATAAAATTCATGCTCCCATTCCAAATCCTGAGGGAGCAGAGTGGCTGAAAAACAAGGAATAGACATACACAGAAATGCCTTGGACAAACCTGTGGTTCAGATAAACCAAATCTCACTCAAACACTCTGCCGTAAATACAAGTATTTTTTGCTATCATTGTTGTCCCCCTCGCCTCCTTCGGTTTGCTCTGCAGCCAGGCTGGACCCGGCTGATGCAGCAGGGATTCAAAGGGATTTGGTGTTTACAAAACAGCTCCTCCTGCTGTGGGCAGGGACCCTCGCTGCCAGCTCTCCATGGCAAAGATCCCAGCTTGCAGAGCTGCACCAGAGCCCCGAGCTGGGTGGCTTTAGGAGGCTGGTACCCTGCGAGGGGAGGATGTCACACAGCTGCAGGCACCCGTGGGTGACCCCGGTGCGTCTGCGCTGGGGCTCAGCGCTGAGGGGCACCTTAGAGAAAAGCTGCAGACAGGAAAGCAGGAAATGTTTTGCAGAACAGAGATAACATAGAAAGTAATGCTCTGTTAAATGGTTTGATTTACTGATTTACACAGTACAGGAGCTGCCATGTAAGCACACAGGAAAAGGAAATGGAACGGAGGAGGAGGGGGAGGAAAAAGGCAAGGGGACAACAAAACAGGCTGGCAGGTTTCATTTGGAACAGTGCTTTATGTGCTGGGTTTTCTCCTGAGCATGGTGTGTTGTGGAGGTCTGCAGTCACATATGGACACTCAGGACTGTGTGCCCTTTGGTTCAAAAGGATGTCTCTCTTTATCAAAATGGACAACTTGCATCATCTTAGGGTCCTTCTGCACTGAGAATTCCCTGATGTATACAGCTGGAATCACCCTGGGCACACCAGACCTAATCCAGAGCAAACCAGTTCCTGAGCCACTGATATGAACTTCAGATGTGTGAAAAAGGAGTCACAGAGGGTAGAGTTCTGAGCTCTGTGCTCTGTTGCTCAGCTTTTCTAAAAAAAAAGAAAAAAAAAAAAGACATCAGAGGTCTCTGTGACTTCCTTTGGGGTGAACCCTCCCTTGACATGAGCCTCAGCAAGCAGTGGGGTGCACACTCCTGCACACTCCAGCAGCAGGTCTCTCTGCAGAACCTCTGTGCACAAGTGATTTTTGTGAGCCTTTGCCAGACTTTTTGTGGTCCACCTGACTGCACCTCATGGGGGAGCTGACAGACCTGGGCAGGCTCTACTTTACAATTACTTGTTTCTTAATTTGGTCCACTTCCTTTGTGTCGCTGACCTTCAGTGGGGAAACTGAGGCTCATGTGTGGGTGGTGACCTGGATGATGATTCCACTCTGCAGTGGCCATGCCACAGAACCATCTCCTGCAGTTGGATGGTTACCCCTGATATCTTTTTTGAGGCATCTCCTCTGAGTCTTTGGTGGGTGTGAAAGACTCTTTCCAGTCTCTGCTGCAATAATAGAATAGAATCATTTAGGTTGCAAAAGACCTCTGGGATCATCCAGTCCAACTGTTAACCCAGCACTGTCAAGTTTACCACCAAACCATGTCCCTAAGTTCCACAACCGCACATTTTTTTGAACACTTTCAATGAAGACTTCAAAAAATGTACTGTAATAAGCAACTTAATTTTTGAAGAAAGGAAATTGCCTGATGAGGGTATGATATTAAGTCTCCAACTAAAGATGGAGATTTAAAGATTTAGTGGGACACATATTTGGAGATATTTGCTTCACTTTTTCTCAGAAAAATTCCCTGATACAGTCTGAAAAAAAGAAAGTAGGGTCTTCCTTGAGATTTCTAGGTATGTATACACCCCAAGGAGAAAGAAAATCCAAGCTTTTTCCCCTCCTTTCCCACTAGTTTTTCAGATCCTCTTACTCCATCATAATAACAGAACAGACAACAGAAAAATCTACTGGAAATCACCCTTGACAACACTGACTTTTGAACCCTGGCACATTTTTTTCAGTACAAACAAAACTTGCTATAAATTGGCCTTCCTATAGACACCTAGGATTTGGTTCTGTGTTCAGGAGGTTGCTTTCACTTAAACAATGAATTTGCAGCCTCATTTTCCAAGCATGACTTCCATGTCCTCCTTGGTGCTGGGAATGTACTTTTTGAAGATTCATTTGTGAAGCAGCCATGTAAACTGGAAAGATTCTTCAACATTAAAAAACATCCCTTCCATCATGTCTCCTAAGACTAGCAGCTTCAATCATTTTGTAAATCAAATTACCCATGGGAAGACAGATAGTGAAGCTTCTTCACCTGGTGCTGGGGTGGCACAGGCACATTTTAACACGTGACACTGAGGATGGGAAGTCTGTCTGTCTGTCTGTCTGTGGTGTGTGAGAGTGATACCTGTGGTAACTTTTCTGGAGTGAGTTTGCAGAGTGGAAGCAGGTGGGCCTTGACACCACAACCCTCTGTGCACTCCAGGCTACCCAGATGTGGGATGCTTTTCCATGAAAACTCTGCTCAGACAAACCTGCAGGTTTCAACATTTTAAGAAATGCAAATATAACTCTGCCATCTTTGGTAGCATGTGCTGTCAAATAATGGAAAGAAAACAGATACAGCTCAGTTCTGAACTCAGCTTGTTGTCTCTTTTCATTAATCTCATCTCTGTCAGAGTTTTAGTTTTCTCTATTTAGAAGACATCTGTGAATTCTTTTAAAGACTTTCTTTGCAGATATTTTGAGATGAAGTGGCAAAAAGACACTGTAAGAGACCCAGTTATTATCACAAATTTTAAAAAAAGCCCCAAAAAACTAAACCAGCTATAGATATCTACATATGATGAGACATGGAAATCCCAGAATTTTCCAGAACCAAATACCAGCACTCCCACTGACCTGACTGAATGAAAGTGTCATGGTGTGCTGTGCCAGCATCACTGCTCAGGTCCCAGGCAAACAGGATCACTGGCAGGAGAAAGGCAGGCTGCAGGCCAGCTGCACCCTGGAGCTGTGGCTTACAGAATGCACACAGCAAATACCTGGGTGAAATAAAGGGTGTCTTGTTACTCTACCAAGCACCAAAGAACACAAAAATGCAAGCACACCCATAGAATATGTCTCCCATTCCTCTGCAGAGGCACTTTCCTGTCTGATCAGCTTGGGTGACATCCTGGCACTTTCAGGAACAGAAGGAAAGGGCTGTGAGGACAGAAGAAGAAAGAGGATGTTCCAGAAAGAATGCAGTGTCTTTTCTCTGCTTGGTTTCAAGATGTTTGAGGTACATGCCTAGCTGTCAGTGAGGATTCTGGGCAATGATAAACAAGCTCATGTCTGCTGCAGAGAGATGGATGTGAATGTCTGCAGGTAGCTGCAGGAGCAGCCACTGGTATCCTACACATGGTTTTGGTGCCCTGGAGAAACCTGGCATTGCCCAGCCTGGCAGTCCTTTAGCTCAGGACTTCTTTAAAGACCAGGAAAACAGGTTACTCCAAGCCCCATCCAAGCTGGCCTGGAACATTCCCAGGGATGGGGCAGCCACAGCTTCTCTGGGCAACCTGTGCCACCCCACCAACCTCACCAACCTCAGTAAGGAATTACTTCTCAGTATCTAAACCTGCCCTTTGACAGTTTGAAGCCATTATCCCTTGTCCTGTCTCTCCATGCCCTTGTAAAAACTTTCTCTCCAGCTCTCTTTTAGCCCCTTCAGATGCTGGAGGGTCTCTCTAGAACCTTCTTTATTCCAGGCTGAACATCTATAATTTTCTCAAGTCTGTCTATGTAGCAGAGATGCTCCAGCACCCTGGGCATCTTCATGGCCTCCTCTGGGCCTGCTCCAACAGATCCACATCCCTCTGATGCTGGGACACCAGACTTGGATGTCCAGCAGTGCTGCAGGTGGGGCTCAGCAGCGTGGAACAGAGTGACAGAATCCCCTACCTTGACCTGCTGCTGAGGATGTGGTTGGCTTTCAACACCTCAAACTCCTTCTCAGCAGGAGAAGAGAGTCCTGCTCTTTATCCATCCTGCTTCTGTCTGCTGGTTGGTGGAATGACAGCCAGGGATATGTCAACTAATTTTTCTTTGAAATTTTACTTAAAGTCATTAATAAAATGGACACAGGGGATACCAGGTCTCTTTCCCTAAAAAGATTCTTAGCAATCTAAAGGCAGAAAAACTGGAGGAGAAAATCAAAGCTGCTGTACTGTTTATAAAAAAGGTATCTTCTGGTGTTCTCTGCAACTGTTCTAGGGTTCCCCTCTAGCGGCTTGTTGTAAAAAAAGTTATGAACCTCTCATGGTAATCTAAGATTTGTGCCCTTTTTCCTAGCAATGACATTTTCTGTTAGGACACCATCTTGTGTCTTCTGCTAGAGGGGTCTTAGTGGAAACATCAGTGATAGAACAAAATAATAAATAATCTGTTTTTTATGATGTCTAAATCCTTTTGAAAAATGGCAAAAACATGCTGGTATTTGCTCTTCAAAGTATTATCCATTATTTAGGAATGAAGGAGCAACCCCTTGTAGTTGAAAACCTTATCAATCTCAATCACAGAATCGAATGAAAAGCTGTATTCAAATGCAACCTAATTTATAAAGTGAATTATTACTTTATTGAATAAGAAATTTAAATAGTCTAAAATGAAAAATCATATTCTATCAGTTCTTGATCTTTCTTTGGTAACCACCAGATTACAAGTAGTCCCTAATTCTGTGTCTGCTGCTGAATTTCAATTCACTTTATTTTAGCATATTTGAAGGGAGTTTGTTTATGGTATAACTGATGGGAAATTCCAGACGGAAAGGAGGAGTTAATACATACAGAGATGGACTCTGAGCTTTTCTTCTAATCCTTGTTTTTTTTTTTTGAGAAGGAAAGAGCAAAACAACAACACCCTTTTACCAGTGCTTTTTCATCTGGTTGTGTGGGTGGTATGTTGAAATAATAGTTTGGTGGAGATTAAAGAAAAGTTTGACTGCTGTGTAGCTGCTATCAGAAGGGGGAATCCCAGCTCTTTAAAGAGTGTGCACAGCTAGAAGTGAGCAGTGCTATTATAGGGTTCAAAAGAAAAACCAGCCCAAACAATGCCCTTCTCAGCAAACCTCCCCTGGATTTCCAGCGTGTGCAGCAGTGGGCCAGGTCTGTGACTGGGAGATCTCTGCCAGCTGCCAGTGTGGCTGCTGAGTCTGGGCTCTGTGCTGAGTCTGCAGAGATCCTGCTGGGTTAAAGCATCTCCTGCAGACATGGGCAGCCTTGCTCTGGAGATGCAAAGGATGGAGACCCCACCAGTCCCCTGATGTGGTTGGTGTTTTGTCCCAATTATCAAAGAGCACTGGTGAAATCTCACCTTTCTTCCAGTCTGGACCCAGCAGAAGACAGAGTGCTTAATACATAAGGAACACACCTATTTCAGCCTTCCCACCTAAAGCAAAACAGTCTTTAGTTCCTGGCGTTTTCTTCCATGTAAGTTCAAGGTACAAAGAAAGGCATCATTTAGCAGGATGGCAGACACTTACCATGAACCCCTTCCTTTCCTAGACCACATTTAACCCACAGTATGTTTCTTCTCCTTAGCAATCACACTTTTTGTCATCTGTGGTCCCTAGATACCTACAGATTAGGCTTCCTATGTGCCACTGCTGAGCAGTAAAGTATCTCAGCAGTCTCACTTTACTGCTTGATAAATTATGGAGACTAATCTGTGAGGTATTGAAAAACACTTGGAAGACAAGGCAGACACTGGTCACAGCCAGAACAGCTTCATGAGGGAAAGTCCTTGACAAACCAAATTTCCTTTTATGACAAGGTAGCCGGTCATAAATTATTAATTAACAAGTGAAGCCAGTTGATATAATCATTTTGGATTCCAGTAAAGCTTTTGACACTGTCTCTCACAGGATCCTTCTAGACAAAATGTCCAGCAAACAGCTGGATAAATACATATGTATGATCCCATGACTCTCCAGCCAGTGTCAGGTTCTTGTGGGCTCCTATGAGGATCTGGGTTCCTTTGGAGAAAGGGCATGATGAAGAGAGGAGAGGTGGAAGAGGGTGAGGACTGTACCTCTCCCACTGAAAGCAGGCCAAGCATGTGGAAAATACATCTATGTTTCAGAAGGGAAGCAGTTGGGGAACTCACTGTGGCTGGGGAACTTGTCTCTAAGAAGGAAGTCCCAGTCCCTGGTGCTGAGGCTATTTTTGTCTTTTAACAGACAACTGTAATGGATCAAATGGAAAAGCAGCCCTGACAGCTGGCTCTGAAGCACACCTGCTGGCCATGCACCCTGCCAAAGGTCATGCTCAAGGCCAGACCTATGCTGGCACAATTAGAAGCCTGAGATGATAGTTAGGACCTCAAGAAGCAAGTGGTGTTTTGTGAAAATATTTGTGCAGTTAGCCTACACACAGTCACAGTAGACTAAGAAGAGATTTCATGTGGCAGATAAAGCAAATAAAAGACCAAAAGAGTGAGTCCTGAATCTCACAAAGGGTTTGCTCTGGTCTTTGCAGATTGCTATTGCAGGTTGTTCATGGTTTCCTCTTTTCAGATTCCTTTGAAGAGTGCACACATGGAAAGTGTGCAGACAACAGAAAGCAGCAAGAGTGGCTTTCTTGGGGAACCAAAGGTTTGCCTGGTTTGAAATCCAGCCTGCAGTGGTGGCTCAAAGCAGCTGCTGGGGAGAAGCAGTGTAATGGGGGCAGCTCCCACTGTCCTCTCCCCACAGCTGCTCCCTCACTCCATGAGTCTGCATGTCAGGGACTGTTTCAGCAGTGATCTGCTATGCATGAGCATGGAAATAATTTCCCTACATCTCTGCCTACCTCTAACACCATGTATGCACTCATGGGTCACTTATACTGGGACCCTGTGCTGTGACCATTCATTAGTATTTGCAGTCTCTCACTTCTCCAGCTCTTACATCAATTATGAGACAACTTTCAGTGCTTTACAGGACACAACATTGTTCCCTGGTACAGCCTTGGAAAACCCAGAATCTGCCACATCTGGGCCAAACTCATCAAAATGGTAACTCAGCTGGGCAAGTAATTCTTGTTCTTTGAAATATGCCAATTACAATTTACTATTAATTTCTCTTTGACTGTACTTACCCAGTTCATCCTCTTTACCCATTTGGAGTATTGATACACTATAAGCACTTCTTCAAATGGAAGTGGGAGAGAGATTATGTCATCTCTATTGAGAATGCTAATTAGCCATAGTGCTTATTGTAAACATTTTTTCCCTAGTAGATCTTGCTTATGAGACTCTTGATGTAACTGAGCAAGAATGTCCCTCAGCAGCCCTGTGTCATACATGTACCAGGTCTCATTTCCTTCTGAACACAAATATGTATTTAGTACTTTTCTTTTTTACATTACCATTCATTTTACTACCTGTCTCTAGTGACATTCCTGCACTGTTTTTAAGCTCCCTTTGTTCTTAGTAAAAGAAAAATTACTTTCTCAGCTCTGTTCTGAGGTGTTTCTATACAGTTCTAATTTTACTTACTAATTTCTCTCAGTTACTTCTATTTTATGTTAACTGGCAGCTGTTCCCCCTTTCACAGCTGTGATTGCTTTTCAGTTTCACATTGATTCCTTCACTTTGCTGCTGAAGCAGGATGAGATTTTTAGTGTGATCTGCTTGTACTCTTGGCTTGGAAATCCTGACTTTTTGACCATCTGATAAACCCTTCATCAAAGGCCTGAACTTCCATTTGGGTTTTTCTACCCACATTTTGTCTAGCAATGAATCTGGATAGTCATTTTCCTTTGAGCTAGAGAATGTACCTTTTAAATGCTGGGTGTTTAGGGCAGGCAAATAATCAGGTCACAATCAGGTCACAATGATGCCTGGCATTCAGAGGTCAACAAACTTTCTACCCAGAATTTGGTTCACCACGGTATTTTGCAATGAACACTCACCATGGGTGTGACCCTCATGGGTTAGAGAATTCACCTGTACCATCCAAATGCTATTTTTCTATTGGCTGCTTACATCTCTAGCATGTGTCTCCCACGTGAAGCTCTCTGTGCATACAGAACTCTTCTGTCCACAAATTGGATGAGGGTTAAATGAATAATGGGATTAAAGAACAATCATCCTGCTTTTGGACTCTGTGACTTTGTCTGGCAGTCTCTAGCAGATTGTTCTGTAGATACACTCTCTCTGTTCTGCTGAGCATCTTGTAAATCAGACCTAGCAGCTCACGAGTCCTCAGTGGTGGTGAACAGAACCACTCCCAGTCTGCCCTTCCTAATCAACAATTTTATTTCAGTATCAGTCATCTTGCCAGGATTCTGTGACATCAGCTGCATCACATTCCATCACAAGTAACTTTCTGTTCCTTTCATTTCTTACTGGCCCTTCTAGCACCTATATCATTGACCACAAGTTCTCTTTTTTGGTCACTCAGTGCTTTCACCATTCAGTCAGCAAGCTGCTGTCTGTGTGTGGAGCAGCATGACCCACACTTTCTCCGCAGTGTTTTTAGTGTCGCTGCTCTAACTTCTATGGCCCTCTCTGAAAATGTGGCCAACCCACATGTGACAGTACTTTTTTGGTTTTTTTCAGTTTCTGATGTTACCCCTCTTCCTCAAAGACTGGAGACAAGCAAAAGCAAATCTGTTTGCCTTATACCCATTGTGCTGACCATCTACAGCTTATTGGTGGTCCTGCTTTGTTTTGGTACACCAGAATTCAGTCAAATATAAACCATTTTTTGTATGTTCAGGCTATTATTTTGTATCAGCTCTGGAAGAATGAAAACAAGAAAGATCTGAATACTCATGAGAAAATCTTTAGTTTTAGGATGTTTCAAGAACAGTTTTGCTGATCTGTTGATATAAGTGAATACTGACAAGTGAAACTGCTCTTGAATCACATTGCTGTTACAGTAATGAAAAATAAAACATCAGCTGTAATATCAGGGTTAAGGGAAGGTGGCTGTGAAACAAGCTTTTGTGGTGGGAATGTTTTTCTAGGAGGAGGAATGGAGAGTATGAGACAATAACAGTAATTGTGTATATGGGGAAGTGAGAAGCACCATGGGCCAAAGAGCCTCCTGCCCTGGGAGTTGCTGCAGAACATGGCAGAGCAGTGTCCAACAGCACAGTCCCAGCTCCTGTCTCTCAGCTCCCATCCCACTGCAGGGCAGCCAAGTCCAATCAGGACTCACCCAGGTGGAGATGTCCTTGCTTCTGGCTGCAGAGCCTGGAATGGGCTGGGGGAACATAATGGAAATGTTGTGCCAGGTAAAAGCATCTGCATACAGACAGAGGGCAGCTGAGGCAGAGAGAGACCAGAATCCCATGGATGCTGCATTAGGGGGTGTGGAGAGGGTCAAAGAGAGCCTTGGGAACAGTAAGGAATGTAAGGATGGAGAAGAGTCATCATTGTGCCGTGTCTAGAAAGTCAGGACAAAACTTGTAGGTATTACAGTGAGATTAGGCACAAAAAGAAAAGGCAAGAAGAGTGGGCTGGTGCAGGGAGGTAAAGTGTGAAGCCACTGATTTTGCAAATAAGATGTAGCTACAAGAGAGCTGAGAGCACTTTCCTCAAATGGGGAAAGGGCTGTGAGAGCTGCTCCAGGGCTTTAAGGGAATGAACCGAGGAGGTCCCCCAGGAGGGAGTTAGGAGAATATCTAGTGGTGGCCTGGAGTTTTGTGGGGTTTCCCTCTGTCCCTGTGACTGGTGGCCCCATGGTGTCTTTCCAATGACTCAGAGAATTTCCTGAGGCCCTGCTGAGAGTTCTCTCTGTGTGCATCAAAACTGGTTTGTGGTTGGTTTCTTTAGAGCATCAAAATTTCAAAAGAAATTTTCTAGCTCCTCTCTGTCTGGGAAATGGAGTAGTCACTGGGAAAGCACATGCCAGATGGGAACTGGGTTGTCTGTCTCTCTGTCTGTCCATCTGCCAGCTTGTGTGAGTCCCCAGGCAGGACCTCCTGGGTGGCTGGATCCTAACACCTGCAGCTAGAGCTGTCACCACCCTGTCACCTTGCTAGGGTCACAGCTCCAGGTCTGAAAAGCTACATGAGACAGTGTGAATGCAGCCCTGCTTTTGGAGGAAAAAATAACTTCTAATAATTAAAAGTGAAAATTCTATCTTTTCTTTTTCTTACCTGTTAAAAGTAGAAGTTTTTCCTCTTCAGTGCTTTGCTACTTTACTTCTTTACTGCTCATGGATAACACCACAGCTCTTCTCTCCTCATGGACATGTATTTGTTTCTACATGTCTAAAAGTCTCCCACAGATAGAGAAGCACAACTATGCCCAGGAAGCCACTGGGGAGGAAACCTCATGCTGGGCCAGGAGCAGCTTAGCAGAGCTACCTGCTGCTGCAATCAAGCTGCTTTTAATTTTTTCCTTTGCTCTTTATTATAGAGACCCCTCCTCAGTGGTGGTGAGGAGTCTGTTCACACTCTTGGTGTGTGAGCACTAAGCTGGTGCTCATTTACATTTTCCCTGTGTTGTGTCAGGCTGGCTGCCTCAATAAAAGCCCTTAAATGCTTGTTGCCCATGCTGAGATTCTCTTGTCCTTGCATGACTGAAGGGATCTCACACACTCCCATGCAGTGGACTCAGAGGTGCCACAGAAAAGCCATCACAATGCATTCATCCAAAGAGAACCTTCACAGCTTATGCAGTCAGGGATAGCTTCTTGTTTTCTCTTGAGTCACTCACTGTAAAACTATTCAAGCTACTCAGGGATAGAGAAAAGTATCAAGGAGTTTAAAAGAGGCAAATACAGACATGTCTTGGCTGCTCAGGCTGCACATCCAACCTTTTTGCTTGTAGATGGAATGAAGCTGTTTCCATGTTGAAAAAACAACATGACTAAGATGTAGTGTGTTTGAATAATAAAGCAACCCAGTCTGAGCCCCACTGAGTGTGAAAGCAAGACTCAGCTTGTAACATGTGGCTTCGAAGCCTCTGACTGATTGGTGATGTTTTGTCTGAACCTCTCAAACCATAGGAATTCAGGAATGGCCCAGGCTGGCTCTACAAATACTATTCCTGCAGAATGGATGTCATCTTCCAGGCAGAGAATCACAGAATGGTTTGGTTTGGAAGAGACCTTAAAGATCACCTTGTTTTAACCCCCTGCCATGGGCAGGGACACCTCCCCCTTGACCAGCTTGCTGAAAGCCCCATCCAGCTTGGCTCATGACTCTGTTCTCCCAAGCCACCAGTCTGTCCCCTTGATCCACTCCTCACAGCCACAGCTCCTCTTGGCAATGCCTGTCTGGATGACCTTGGTCTTGGGAAATGTTCCATCTTGACCCGAAAAAGGTCTGAGACTGTGAGTACAGTCAGCAAGGGAGGCCCTTGTGAGATTTAGGCTGCAAAAATGGGGTACAGAGAAAGGGTTCGTGTGCCTCTGTGGCTGTGGCTTGAGCCAACAATGAGAAAAACGTGGGGAAGAGAAGTGCCAGCATTTAGATTTTAAGGCCTTTGTTGTTCTGCCCAGGTGCTTTGAAAAGGGTGGATAACACTCTAATTCACTACCTGGGTCATTCACTTTTTTCATTAGTTTTGGAGGAAAAAAACATTAAGGTCACAAATTTAAAAGAATACCCCAAAGCCTATAAAGCTGTGAATGATTCTAAAGAGGTCACTTTCAGCTGTCATTTCAAAGTTTTTGGACAGAGTATCCTTGGGGAACAGTAGCTTCATTTGAGTGATTGACACCTGTCACATTAAAAATGGGGACTGGTGAGGATTCCATTTCCAAGAATGGAGACTATTCCCCTGGCCCAGAGATGAGCTTAAAATCAGAACCAGGCATTACTTTCCCATGTTTGTCCTAGATTTTTAGAGCAGGTACATTGTCTCATCCCACTCAAGATTTTATAGAGACTTTGTTTTTACCAACTCAGTCAATATATTTTTCCTAAACCACCACTACTACCAGCACCATAAATTAACAAATAAATAAATAATCCTGCATCCCAAAAGCAGATCAATTATTCAAGGTGCTTCCTGGGTATAAAATCTCTGGAGCAGCAACATTTAAGAGGCTGTGGATCAGCTACTTTGCAGTGTCATGAAAATTTCATGCTCTCTTGGCAAGGAAGTTAGTGAGTCAGGCAAATGAGCTCTCATGCTGTCTCCCTGACCTGGATACAGGCATACACAGTTTCAGATTACAGCTCTATGTGTGTGGCTCAGAGAGGAGGGACCCAAGTGCAGTTAGGTCTTTGACATCCTAGGAGTCCGAATTTCAGATATGCAACACCATTAAAAATGTTTTGAAAATTCCAGCCCTGATGACCATAACAAAAAAAAAAAAGAAAAACAGTAATAATGATAATATAAAAAAAGCCTTACAGATGGCTTATTGGTTTCTAACTGCAAAAGTGTGAGGCATGCACAGAACATCTACCTGAAAGTAGCTTTGTTGGCCTGCTGACATTGGCTCCTGTTCCTGACCATGACTGCTACAGCCTCAAGGCTGCGTGTCTCACCTGGTCTGCAAAGTGTGGCTGGAGGTGGAAAAGAAGTGAAAACAGAAAAGGTGTCGACTGGTTGCTAAAATGTTGAAGTTTAAAAAAGCCAAGTGTGGGGAAAACGAGGGAAAAGAAAGAAGAAAAAGCAGAACAGTAAACCCAGCAGGCAGGTTAGCCTGTACAAAGTGAGAATCCGAATTTTTGAGTTGCAGCTTGGTTACACTGGCTTTGCTGTACTGTGTTGCTTTATTTTCTGCTCCTGACTGTCAGTCACACTCCTACGCTCTCCTGCAAGCCATCAGGACCAGTTAATTCACCTCTCAAATCTCTGCTTCTCCAGTGGGGCTCTGCCAGCCCGAGATGCTCCAGGTCGGGCTGAAGGTACCGACTGTGGCCAGACGATGTCATGCTAATCCCGCGGATGCTCGGCAGCCGGGCATTTATCTCCCCAGCCGCTAACGCTGCCGTGGAGGTGCCTTCTGTCCTGCTGCATTAATGTCTTCCCAAACTCTCCTTTTTCTACCAATCACATAGCACAGAAGGTGCCATCAGGGCTTTAAAATTTAATGAGCTCTAATAAAACCTCTCCCTGAGATGTACAACTCAAGAACAAGCCATGCTGCAGGAACATTGTACTGTGTGTGCCTTTATATCTTTCCCTCTTCTCTTTTTTAACTGTATATTCCCAATCACTTTAATAGCATTTCTACATCTTTATGTTGTGGAGTTATTGCAGATCAGCTCCACAAAGGCAGGTGGGTGTCTGATTGTCTAACGTGGGGTACCTGCCCCACCTAGCTGGAGCGTTTGCATTCCTGACACACTGATAAAGGCAAACCTGCCTAAACCTTGCCTTGGCTGAAATGATCATGCCTACATCCTGCTTGATGGCTTCCCAGCCCACAGAAACAAATGGGACGTTCATCCTCCCTCCTGATTTGACCAAGAGTTCATCCTCTGAATTTACAGGGTACAAGAAGCTCTGTAAGTGGCTATATCCTATAAGCTTTCTCAGCACATCAGTGTTGTTCACTGGAAACAGATGGCACTGGTCTAAGCCCTCTCTCAGGCTGTTGGAAACCCAGACTGAACTTCTATTTCCCATGTAGAGCCTCCCATGTCCTGAAAATGTGCTATGAGCATCCAACTGTTAGATCCTCTGGGGTCTGGTCTCAAAGTCTCCTGCTGAAGCTGTTCCATGTGGCAAAAATAATTAAAGATTCACCAGACCAGAGAGAAGTGGAAGATGGACTCTCCTTCCCCATGGTCAGCACACTCATGTGTGTAATGTGAGAAAGCCAAGTTATAGGTTCCTGCTCCAGTGAACAGCTAACTAGCAGCACAAGTTGGACCAGCTCCAACAGGAGAGGTTGAGACCCCCCTTCCCAGGACCATCCAGGGCCTGCTCATTTGGGCATTTCCATGAAACAAGAGAAGGATAACCAAGAGCAACCTGCAAAATCTTCAAGCCCCTTAACTACTGATTAAGAGCTGAGCTGTCTCTGTGGGAAGGACATGAGCTACCTCACTGAAGCCTGGAGGATGAGTGGGGTCAGAAGTGTCCATCCAGCTCTGTGTCTGTCTCCAGCCTTAGCTGAAGGCAGGTTCTGGTGGAAGAGCAAAACCACAGAGTAAATCTTTAACAATACCTCCCCAAGACACACACTGGACCCAAGTGGATGAAAACACCTCTCCTATGTTTTCCACAGTTTATTCTTGTGCCTTACCCAGTTATCTCATTTCCTATGAACTTTAGCCCCTTATTTTTCTTGTTCCTGTGGCAAAAGGCTGGAGCCAGCCAAATCTGAGCTGGGAGATCCCTGGGGTGGCTGTGTGCCTCAGGAGTGAGCACAGCAACTGCAGGTCTGCAGGTTTGCTGCTGTGCAGCACCAAACATTGTGCAGGTCTGAGGCCCACAGGCACCACCACAGCACAGACCTAAGTCTGGTTCTGTGGTTTGCCACTGTAAGTGACACCAGGCTCTATTGTTTTGCATCTGAAACTTTTCTTTAAGGACCTGGGTGTGCAAGACCGTGAGGTGATCTTATTTTAGTCTCAGATTGGGTTTGCTCATTTTGCAGAAAGAAAGGGAAAAGAAAAAGAAAAATAAGCATCCAGAAAACGTTCCCTCAATTCCCCAGTCTGTTGCAACAATTTTAAAGAGGAGGCAAGGTGTGGAGTCAGTATTTTCCATTTGGTATATTTGGACAGAAAGGCAAGTGCCTAGGTCTGAAGAAGAAAACTCCAGGCAAAGTTTAGAAGCTTCTATTTCAGAATTGAAAAACTGCAGGAGTAGCTGAATTTATCCAGATCAGTAGTGGAGCTAATGAAAAGTGTTTCTTTGCAGATCTTCCCCAAAGGATATCCTTACATCACCTCAGCTGGCTGTGACACTTGGCAGGAATGAGTGGAGCTGCACAGGTGTTAAAACTCGGTAGTGCACAAAAAGCAAGGCTCTCATGTAGGCTCCTTGTTAGGAAGGTTTTTAAGCACCTTTAAACATGTTTGCAATTCCCCTGATTTCAAGTCAAACTCCTTGCTTAACACATTAAATGCAGAATGACTTCGTTTTGGAAGCCCTGGAGACTTCATGGAGAAGCTGTTTGACCTCCTTGTGTCTCAATCCATCCAGAACATGAGAGTGAAAAATAAACAGCACCTCATTAAAAAAGAAATAGATAGTGTGACTGACCTGAGCTTGCCTTGGTAAATAAATTACAAAGCCATAAAACTGCTTGAGGAGCTGCTTTGCCCCTTTGAAACAACACCCACTTCAGGCACTCTCTAAACACCGTGCTGGGGGTGATGCAGAGTAATCACTGAGGAGCTCTTTCATTATCTGCCTGTCAAGCCCCCATACATTCTTCCTTGTCTGAGCTAAGCAGAAATTACAAACCAGTGATGAGAGGTTGCAATAAACACCAAAAGAGACTGATTTACCCACGAGCTTTCCCAACTGTTCTTGACACACAGAAGCATCCCAAGGTCAAATTTATTCCTCTGCCCTTCTCTGTTCCCAAAGGAGTCACCTTGATGGTTCAGCTACCCAGAGTTTTAGAGGCTGCTGCTCGCAGTGCTGTTTGCTGGGATGGCCTGTATTTCTTTGGTAAATAGCAGAGTTTGTGAGGCTGGCATGAACAGTTGGACTGGATGATGTTGGTGTTAAAGTGGGTGTCTTCCAACTCAGGGTATTCTGTGATTCTATGAATAAGGAGAAAAACAGCCAAGGACTGCTAAGAGAAGAGGCAGAGGAGTGATCTGGGATCTTAAAGATTAGAAGAAATAGCCAACCAAAGTTTGGGACTGGTATGGGTCTCTTTAAGCACTAAGATAACAGAGTTTGTCTGAATGAAAATCAGTGCCTCTATTTCAGCGTCAAATCTGAATGCAGAGCGGAGAGGTCCCATGGGTGTAAAAGCAAAAGTTGTCTCTAGAAAAATATTTGTAGGGAGTTCACCACAGATGGGGATGGGTACTGACAATACAGGATTGAAAGTGGGGAAAGGCTCCATATACCATAAAACTAGATGAAGCATGATCCCCTGGCACACCACTGCTTCAGAAACAAACCCAATGCACAGCATCCTATCAAACAGAGCAAACTTCAGCTTCCTGGATTATCTGCCCATGGATTACCTTCCCATGACCTGAAACTCTCATCCTGCCCCTTCTCTCATCCCTGGATAGCCTCTGTCTTTGGGAATGCAGCCTGCCAGGGGTCACATGAAGAGATTACAGCCTAGACATTTAAGCTACATCAACACCTGTCCCTCTCCTGTGTTCTAAAGGCAGGATGGCAACAGGATGTTTTCTCCCATGTGCAAGCAGAAACCTTCCTCATGGACTGTGGTCCCATCAAAGAGAAGGTGCAAACTTGCTTTTCAGTAGCTGCAGAATCAGTGCTTGACTAATGTGGAACTGCTGAGGATCTTGGCATGGCCTTTCTGTGCTACCTTTAAATTCTTGTGTAATTAAAAAGAAGCAAGGAAAAAACCCCAAACCACAACAAGCACCACTTTTGATTGCTCCCTCTATGCTTAATGAAGTCCTAAAGATTAGAGAAATGTGCAGACAAGCCACCTGAGCATGGCAGACCAGAGCTTGTGGGCTGTATCCAGCCTGCTGCTGGCACTGCACGCAGCCAGTGTGGCTGCAGAGGATCTCAAAGTGGTTATCACTTATTTTCCATGACAGCAAGGCTCAGGTATAGTGAGTGGAGAGAGACAACCATGGCACTTACATCAGGTACCCAAATGCCCTTTGCCCTGGGCAGAAGGTGTGATTTTGTGTGTCCTGACAGCTCCTTTGCCTTCTGCTTACCCATGTGAAAGACTCTGTCACAACCAGATGTTGTAAGATGAGGATGCAGTTTTGCCTTTGATTGTAACCATTTAAACAGCTGTGTTGTGCCTCTGAATGAGTTTGAGATGCATTTGGAAAGCAGCTAAATGGTAATCTCTGCATTTGAGGGCAATCATGTTTATTATTTAATTTTGCTGCTTAGTATTGCATGACATTTTTTATCTTAGATGGGGGGGGGCGGGGGACAACGACATTTATTGAGAGAAGTGCAGCATTCCAGACAGAAGAGTGAGATTTTCATGATATAAATGTTCTCCCACATACAGTGCAGTGAAAGGAGCTGTTTGCTCAGGATAAATGAAAGTATTTTGTTGGCCTCCTCTCACAGCAACTCATCTCAGTCCATACCCTGTGGGCTCTTGCTCAGATGGGTTTCTTGATGCTATCAGTAGCAGCAGCATACCTGCAAATGTCTTAGGGGTACACACCTTGGCCAAGCCACCCCATGAGCCCTTGGAGTTACCCTGACGCACTCTTTTCCAGCTTGAGTTTTTTTGGCAATCTGGATGACATTGTGGACAGATTCCCTCAGGCTTGTATGTGCTGAGCAATATTTAATGGGACATCTTGGGGAGTGAGAGACCATTGAGTCTGAGTGGGGACTTGGGACTGGCCGTGACTTGGAAATATTGTGTGTAGTTAAGATCTGCACACTCCAGTGAGATAGTTAATGTGGTTAAAATCAATGGGCTGTGCTAATTTACCTCAGCTGAAGCCTGCATGGCACATGGCTTTTCAGTACTTCCTTTAAACTCTATTAATTCCAATGTTTAATTGCAAACAAACTGGATGATGGATCAGTTAAAGAAAAATGTACTGTAAAGGGTCAAGGATTTAACCTGTACTATCTCTGTGACTCCCATGCAAATCTTTCAGACCAGTTATTTGCATATGTTAAAACCTAATTTGAATTGTTCATCACAGAGAACTAGGTGAGCTTTTTTTCTTTTTTTAATGAGAGATATAACTTCAGGGCACTATTAAATTCTAATTAAAAATCAGTCAAAAGCACCCTTTTCTTAGTGTTTGTGCCTGCAGCAACACTTCCACTGTGGTATCAAAAGTTCAGTTCATTACTTCTTAATTAATTTTGCCTTGAGAAGTTCTAAGTTCTTAGAGGACCTGTTGGGTTTTTAGAGCATTGTCTACATAGTGTTTGCTTGTACACAGCAGCCACAATGGCATTCAGATCAGGAATCCTTACCCATGTAATCCAATTTGATACAATATCTGCAGCCTGCCAGCTTTTGGGAATCTGAGATGCCTGAAGTTCACGACACAGAGGAGAGCCTGCCTGGAGCTACTGGTATTGTAGGGATTTTCCTATCTCCCTATTCCCAGTGTGCCTATTTTATAGCTGAAAAGGTTGGTATACAGGTTCAATGATTTTTTGGGGTCGGTTTTTTTTGGCTTTTTGTTTGTTTGTTTGTTTGTTTGTTTGGTGGTGGTAGTGGTTTTGGTGAGGAAGATCATGATGGAGAGGAAACTAGTCTTGCTCCTGACCCCAAAGAAATCTTGTCTGGAAGTACTTGAGCTGGCCAAGACTTTTCCCTCTTCCAGGCTACTGGAGCTGTGCATGTTTTTTGGTTTTGTTCAAGATAAGAATGCTGCAATCCCGATCTCCCACTGCAGATGATCCCATTTCCCCCTTGGCCCGGCTGTGTGCGCACACATCTGACGGTGGTGAGCCGGAGCTGACCACTGCTTGGGACAAGGAAAGGAGAAAAAGGTAAAAGGGTGGAGGAGAATAATCTACTCAGTGTCAGGGGACATTTTGCACTGGTTTAGGGCATTTCCATCAGAGCAGTTTTGGTGATGAACAGACTATAAATGTGCTTGGGGTGGCTTGAACATCCGAGCGTTCCTCAGACTTTGCAAGACAAGGGTTTGGCAGGAGAGTGTGAACCAAACCTGCAAATGTCCCTCTGAGCTGGGCCAAGAGGAACATCTATGGCTGTTGTCTATGCCAGGAGGGACCTGGATGATATAAATTTTTATTAGGAACCTTTGTATTAAGCCTAGTTTGCACAAGCAGACCCTGTAGCTATCAAAGGCAATTGTTCAAATCTGCCTTCATGTGTGTTCAAGTCTTCTTGCTGCAAGGCACAGAATTAGATGGGTGGGGCTGAGGGAGCTGTGGAGAAAAAACAGTATAAATTGGGGGTGAGGAAGGCTTAAAGTGAGTTTTTGAAGCAATGTCAGCTTCCAGCTTTCCTCTTGGAGAAAGTGTAGAAAAAAAAGGAGAAAAAAATTAAAAATAGAAAGAAAAATAAACCTTGATGGGTGGATGTGGGCAAGGTGTTTTTGATTTTGGGAGAAGCCCCATTCTTTCCCTAGGTTATCCTGTCCTTTTCTTTGGGAACACTTCAAAGAAAGCTCTCCTTTCCTCTTCTCAAATATTGATTTGGGGATAGAACAGTGGCTGGGTATTTTGCTCCTCCTCTTTGCTGGTGATGGTGAGGGGGCTGTGCAAGAAAACACAGTGGACAGCTTATAAATGACCCTCTCAGCTCTCTCTTTTCAGAGCCTGTGCACACCGGCACCAGCAGATCTCAAGACTGAGGTCCTGAGCCCAGTCTGCCCCTTCCCTGTTGCTAGAGCCACACTTAACAGCAGACTGGATGGATGGATGGATGGATGGATGGATGGATGGATGGATGGATGGATGGATGGCTCCACATCTAAATGGTCTCAGTTCATGTTGTGGAGGCCAGGAGAGGTTGAAAATCAATACCAAATTTGGTTCATATTCTCCTGCTATGTCACAGAGCATCAACACTCAACAAGCAGCTACCGGTTGAGATGAGCATCCAGCTGAGTTCAGAAATCCCCAGCCCAGCCTGTGTCAGGGAGAGATGGTCATGATTTCTTTCTGTCCTCAGAAAAGAGCCAAAGCCTTAAGCTTTTGATGCTGCAGTTGTAGATGTGCTAAGTCAGTATGTGGCCATCACTTGTGGCCAGAGCTGTGTTGTGCCAACATAGATATGTCAGTTCTGGAGAGAAGCTGAAAGTTTCCTCAATTTTTATTTTTCAGGTTCATTCAATCTTGCCAAGCTTTTGTTGCTGATAGGCAGCAGACCTGAGCCTAATGTGCACAGAGATGTCTTCATTCAAATGTCAAGAACGACAAGGGATGTGGAATTCAGAGAGAAGACAAGAGGAAGGAGGGATGTGTTCTTACCTGAGATCTAGAAGCAAAGCTGGCCCGGCTTTCCATGGAGGAAAAATCACACCAGGACAGTGCCATAGTGATTCAAAGAGGGCAAGTTCCAGGGGAAAACAGTGAGGCCCTTGTCTGTTCCATGGGGCTGGATAGGAAAAATTTATGTGATACACTCCAGGATGAGATAGCTACCAGTAATAAGTTTATGAGGGGGTGCAGAGAAAGGGCTGGGCAGTGTGAAGAGCCTGTGGATGTGCAGCCAACAAACCTAAGCAGCACTAAGGAGAGGGATGTACCTTACACTCAGAATGCAGGAATAGCCGGATTTTCTGCCTCTGTGCCTTCCCAGACTCACTGTTCCCACTTTGCTCTGAGTGCCGATGAAAGGAAATACTCTTTGCTCAGGGATCCTTGGGAGATGTTAGCTGAAATTTTGGGTGAGGAGGTGAGCAAGGCTGCAGATCAGTTTTAGCAAGAATCCCTTGTATAGCTGAGCCCACCCCTCTTTCTGCTGAGAACACCCAGCCATGGGGCTGTCACTGAAGTCTCTGCAAAACCTCCTGGCAGGGAGAGCAAGCCACTTGTGAAAGACTTCCTAAGGGAAATGCTTGCATCCACTGAGGCTTAGCACACTTGAAAATGTACAAAAAGGAAAAATTCTTGCGTAGGACAGAGGATAGCCTGGATAAGATAAGATAAACAGCCTTGTCAGGCTCTCAGAGCCTGTTTGTTTATACAGCACATTACATCAAGTGAGGGTTGATTGGCAGCATCCTCCAGCCTGCACCTCCTCACTGGCATCTGGGCAGAAACCCTTCCATCTGCCCAGCTGCAGAGCTGAGAGGGCAAGTGGACCTTCTCCTTCATCCCCTGATCCCCTTCCAGTCCCTCTCCCTCTCTCACCTCCCTGCTACCCCTTCCACCAGCTGTCCTCAGGAAGAGCTGGCCTTTGGAGTACGTGCCTCTGACCACCCTGCACTCCATGCTCTGGGATTGCCAGGAGCAAGTTTCCAAGGAATTCATTTGTCATTGCTTGCTAAATAAACGGAGTGTGATAAGAATCTGCATTCTGCTTCCATAAAAACCTGTAGATGCTGTCACTGGTGTCCCAGTAGTTTCTCACAAGAATGCCCAAGTCACTTATTTTTCTCCATAAAGGCCGGAAAGGGCTGCCTGGCTCAGCTGGTGTGGTTAGTTCTTGGGAGGGAGCCTCAGCACTTTCATTATCAGCAGTTGCCATGAAGTGTTGGACAGGGAGGTCTCAGTAGCACAGCAGGAAAGGGGTTTCATATCTGGAAATAATCTTGTAGAAGTCTCTCTTAGGCCTGAAATTCTTGGCAGCAACCTTCCATCCAAATCTCCTGAGACAGCAAGGGACTTTCATCCTTTGGTAAAGCCTGGCAAGTTTCACATATTTTTGAAAAGCAAATAAATTTTTTTTTAAACTCCCCATAACATGAACCATAAAAAGAATACATGTAGACACTTTTTATGATGGATGTAAACCAACATGTTTATCCACAAGTGATTTCCTCAATTGTCTCCTTAGGAACAGGCTTGGCTCCAGAGCACCTGAACACCAGATCTACAGACAACTGATTGCTGCTGAAATATTTAGGTAGCTGCTTAAATATCTCTTCAAATTAAGCCTGTGCTGCTTTGCATGTGCTAATACATTTACACTCCTAAAATCTCTCAGAAGCAGGACTGTATTTCAAGGGTTAGGGTACAAGAGCAGAGTAACATAAGGTCACATTTTATGAAGAGCCTGGAGTAAATCCCAGCAGACTAGAAACCCTTCCCCTCCAATCTGTCCAGTGTCTGGGGATACATTCACATCTCCATCCTCCAAACTTGGATTGTGCAGTACCAAACAGGCATCAGCTAGAGCTCATTAGCTCCAGTCATCTCTTAATTTTTCTATTATTACATAGAGTGTTTCCATTATAGAAACACCCAGCATTGGTGAGGGAGGGGATGACTTTTGTGCTTCAAATAGGTCTTCACAAAAGGGCTAAAAAAATCCCTACAGAACACCCGAGATAACATTGTCGTCTGTAATCTTAGTAACGCACCCAAAATGGAAAGCATTCTTGTTGTGAAACTCTCAGGTTGCTGTTTTGTTTGCTCCTTATTAAGAGTTAATAAACAAAAGTGTTTGGGTTAATTTTGTCATGTGTATTGTGAGTTGCTAAGGAACACGGCTCCACTCTGCCTGAAGTCTGTAGTGAGACAACTGAGAGAGGCATTAAAGTGCTGTAAAATAAATGGGATGGAGCAAGTTACAGTGTGCCAGGCCCTGGCCTGGCATTTGGAGCATTCTCTTTGTTTGAGGTGAAGGAAAGCCAAAGATGCAGAGTCCAGCTGACATAGCAAGGGCAAAGGTTGGCAGGTGGCAGCTGTGCAGCTTTGGCTAAGGATGCCTTGCTGGGCTGGGAGTGATGTGCAGCAGGAGGGCAGGCACCCAAGGGCCAAGGTGCTCAGTGAGGAAATTATCATGAGATCTGGGAGGTTAATGGACAAGATTTTTGGTCAGTAACAGGTGCAGAGGGCTTGGTGTGTCTGAAGGTCCTACATAGCAGCCCATCATAGCAGTGAAGGCACATCCCATCTTGTGAGGAGATACAGGGGCTACAATCCCACCCTATTTCCCTGAGGCTTCCCAAAGATAAAGCTCTCTGGGATGGCTTTTAGCTCCCAGCAGGGCTAGGAAGGCCAGGCTGGGAGAAAGGGAAAGCTGGATTAAATGGTGGCCGTGTGAGTGCTCTGAGCAGAAGCCTGTGTGTCATGGAGGGCTGAGGGAAAGGCTGTGGCTTTGCCATAGCTTTCAGACAAATTGACTTCTCTTCAAAATGGGGATTATCACTGTCATATGAATGCAAGTTGAGAATCATTTTCTGCAGACAAGTTCAAAAAGAGGTACTGTGTGTAAGGTCTAATTTCACACTCAAAGCAAGTAGCAGAGAACAGGACACTATTTTAACAGCAATAGAGATGGAGCATGTTGCTGGGCTGGGAATTACCAGGGAACACCCTTAAAGGTTTTATCACACCTCCTTTGCAGGCATTGTTCAGTTTTGAAGAAATCCTTATATGGATCAGAGAGTTTCAATCTTTCAAAGTGATCTTAGCACCAGAGTAGTTTGCCCCTGCCTCAGTCTCCTCTCAGGATAGTTTTTCTCAGGGAAGAGGCACGTGTGTTTGGGCTGAGGAGGCTAAAGGAATAATTGCACACGTGTTCTTAAGACCTTTTCTGTTCCAGGACTGGAGATGCAGTCTGAATAAAGCAAATAAAGTTAGAAAAGTCTTACATTGGTCCATTAGTAGGGAGAGCCACAAGTTTCCAGCATATATCACAGCTTTCAGAATTACAATTTCAGTGCAGATGCTCACATGTTCAGGACACAGCTTTTCAAATGTGAAGTTTCCCCTTGAATTCAATGACATAGTATCAATTCTACTGCAAATTGAGCAGAGGTTAGAGGAGAGGGGAGAAATGAAACCCAGGAATGCCAATCAACCCAGGCAGATGCTGGAGGAATGTGAGCAGTGCAAGATTCAAACTTTCAGGGCTTCCCAGATTTCTCAGGTTTAAACTAACACTTGTCAGTGTGGAAAAAACCAAAGCCAACCCATCCCCAAACTCCAAAATTCCAAAACTTTCCATTTTGATGAAGTGCGGATGATAACTGCTGGGTTTAGGAATCAAATGACCTTTTTCAGTACATACCTAGAGCTTTTTCCTTACAGTAGCCAGCCAGACAACCTCCAAAGCGCCCACAGGCACGACAGGAGAGAGCTCCTCACATAACCTCTGGGGTTATGGTTAAAATCACCAGGCTGGAACTCCCCAAGATCCAACCAAGAATGCTTTAAAAGACTCATTTATGGAGCTCACTTATGGCTTCTGCAAGCAGGGGCTGGGCAGGATAAATTTCAAACAGCGTATGTATAGAACACATATAGATGATGCATATCCAGTCTGTTTTATTTTGCCTGCAGTGCCTGACATAGCACTGTCTGACAATGAATCACACACATTCAAACAGTCCAGCATGCCACAGATTTAAACATGTAAGTGCCATTTCCTATTGTCCCCATTCCAAGGGGATGGTGGAACATCATTTTAAATAATAGAGCTGCTATTAATAAAGCTGGAGAGTCTGTGTTCAGCGCTGCTACATGACAAAACACATCCCTGAGGCTGAGGTTGTCTTTTGCTGACACAGGCAGCTAAACCCAGATGTGCTGGAGCTGCTAACATGCTTCTCAACCTTTCTGGAGACCCTCTAGAAATACTGAGATGATTAAAACAAGGCAGAACAATATGACTAATGCAAACCAGGAACCTACAGTGCTTCTTAAAAATGCTGTTGTATGTATTTCTGCTGGTGGAAGGCAGGCCAAGTCACTGGAACTGCATCAAGCAGTTGCCTTATTTGTATGAAATTTGCTCTGCCAAATGAATGCTTATTCCAGGGAATACATAGACACCCTCAGATCTCAGAAGGAGTGGAGATGGGGGACACCTGTTTTAAATGGAAGCATCTTGGGAAGATGGCAAACACAGCAGGCTGAGACAGTGAGGTGTCAGGGCATGGGCAGCAGACCTGCCACCTCCCAGCAGGAGGAGGAAGCGTGAGTGACACAAAGCAGGGCACTCAAAGGGTTGTTTGAGTGCTGCATACTCAGCCAAAGGTGTCAAGTGGACTATAGATACTCCTGATTGCACATTGCATGAGTATTTTAAAATCAATTCTATTCTGATCTGGAAGGGCAGGTTTGGTGTCATGGGCTGGCGAAGCTGAACTTCTCCAGACTGACTGTGGCTGTGCAAGTGATGAGCTGGACCTGCCAGCAGGAGTCAGGAAAACAACCTTGGAGAGAAACTGAGGCTCAGCTTCATTTCACTGTAAGGACTTAACTGAGTGCCTGAGCACCACTGCATCCTCCTGAGAGGCAGTGGGAGACACCTAATCCCTGCCTCAGTTATGGTTTGGGATTGTCTGTCTCCCTCAAGGCAGCTTTCTTACTTGGCATTGTGGGGAATGAATCCAGGGCTGAGCAGCACCTGAGACCACACAAGGAAGGTTCCTCTCCTCCTCTGGGAGCATGGTGTCTTCCCTGTCTCTTGTCTTCTGCCACTTTTCTACCTATCTTGACTGTCACTGCATCCCAAACTTGCTCTGTGCTAGAACTCCTTGACACCCAATCTCCCTTCCAAAAATCAGACTGGGAATGCTAACACTGAGCCTTTGAAACTCTGACATTTCAAAGTCAGTTTTTCCTTCCTCACCTGTCACAGAGAGATTAAGAAGGTGCCATATCCTTCTCACATTTTGCTTCCTCACACAATGGGGATGCTGGTCTGCTTCTTCACCCTGTCCTCATCTTTGCTTCCCACTGCAGCTCATCCCACCCACCTGGTGAAGATAGGCCACACAGGAAAAAATTAATTTAAATTAGGGCTTGAATCATGCTTTCAATGGCATGTAGACCTCTCAAGGGTCTCTGAGACCAACTGAATCTCAATTCATTGAAAGTTTCTTTCAGAGCAAACGAGAGAATTGAATGGGGCTGTGCTCTGCTACGTGGTGCTGAGGTTGATATGGCAACAATGGTTCTAAAAATGATGAAACGCAAATGATTCTCCTGTGTTATAAATAGCTGTGTCAAGTTGTTATGGAAACTGCCAAGTAAACTGGGTTAAGAAGGGCTACTTTTCCTGCTCTCTTTTGCCAAGGCTTTCTGAAACAGTCTGTGCCAGCACAGTACAGGGACGAACTACAAAAGCTGGGCAATGCATTGATCAGAGTCTACAAATGAGGTGGGATGGCATCACAGCCTCTGTCCTTAGAGACTGGGGCTTCAGTGACATTGCTGTACCTGCTCTGTTCCTCATGACAGTGCAAATCATAATGTAGTCTCACCAGAAGCCCCTCCTGGAGATCAGGGCCTTGATGCTCTGTGAAGACACAATTGTGTGGGCAGCTTTTTTTCCCTGAAGTCTCAGAGAAAAAACTCAGGTGGGTGAATGCTAGATGGAACTGCAGTCACAGCTGTGCATACAGTAAAACACTTCTGGGGCAGGCAGGTGGAAGAAGCTTCTGCCAAGATTAGAAGTGCAGTTCAGTGGGTTTTGAAACCAATGTACCAGCTGTGAACTGGAGGGGGCATCATGTATCCTTTGATGGGAGTATAAAAGAGGTGACAATCAAAGCAAAAATGTTGAATTGAACTTTGGGCACCGACCTTTTGTCTTAAAGGTATTCCAGCAGTAGACAGACCCAAAACATCCAAATCCTCTCTGAAAGATCTTTCTGTTCTTCAGCTGAAAGGTTGCTCTGACATCTTGTTTTCAGCCCCAGTCCCTTTTGTGGGCTGCACAGAGGCATCACTTAGGTTAACCTCCCCTTGTGAGATGCCCACTGTATTGCATTGTCAGAGGGGTGATTTTGAGATAACACACTTGTTCTTGACTCATTTTATGTCCTGAGGAATTTTCCAGTAATGAAGCCCAATTTGATGTCTTTGAAAGATACCATGCAGGTAAATGAACCACTCATCTATTAGTGCTGTCCTGTTATTGTCACTGCATCTGTCCAAGGCCATAATTCAAGCAGTACAACTGCTTATGATATGCACAGCCCTCTTATCTTCATTTCCACAGATACAGTTATCTGGCACCTATCCCTCTCAACACAATCAAGATTAGACTCAGAGGGAATGAGGTTGTTGAAAGGTCTGCCTTTCATATTTCCAAAGACATGATAGCAAAGAGAATTTTGAAAGGGTATTCCTGAGCTGATGTACAGTGGGTATTCAATCCCTACAAAAAGCTCTCTGTCATACATTCAATACACCTTTCCAGGGCTTAGCAGTCAGCATGTAGAGTTATGCCACAAGGGGTTAGTGGAATGTACTTTGTTCCTGTGTATAAATAGCTGGCTTTTAATAAAGAGCATTCAAAAGTATGCAGAAGTGGACAGGATGTTAAGGCTGAGAAATCCTTTTCCTCTGGAGCTGTGCAAAACCAAAAAAAATTCACACATACAGAGGAAAGAAATTAAAACATAGTGAATTGGCTTGGTGCCAGCATTTCGAAAAAAGGTGAAAAAAAGTACATAAAAAGCTCACCTTTGTCTCTGGGAGAAAATTTTTGGTTTTATCCCTTCAGTGAAGAAGAATTGCCATTTTCTTGGCGAAAGAATAGAATGTGTGCACAATGGGGCAAGGCTGCATGACACGGGGGTCAAACGGTAAAAACTGTGCCCTGCAAATAATTTTTGAAAGTTGAATAAGTTACACCACACTCCTTGTAGGATGGAGCTCCCATGCAGAAGAGCCCATCAGAGCTTCTGGCCAGGAGCAAGGGATGTTGCTTGTGTCACACTGAGGAGAAACCTCAGTCAGGGACAAGGATGGTTCTGTGGTTGGGTTGAGGAGTGTGTTCACAGTGGTCAGTCCTCCTGCACCCCAGGTGTCCATCTGGCTTGACCATTTCAATTATAAGGACCTCAGATGATGGACTGTTCCTCTGTCTGGCCATGTTTGTGGAAGTGATCTCTGACTCCTATGGAGTATAAAAGTATGAGTAAGTAATGAGGAGTGATAAGGAACAGATGCAATGGAGATGGACAGCAGTAAAAAGACCTGAGACAAACTGATAATGTAAATATTCTTACTGAGTGGTAAAGGTTTGAGATGGGAAGAGGAGATGATCAAACAGGAGAAAGATCAAAGTACCTGATTATAGGAACTACCTGGGACATTATGTCCAAAAGATGGAAACTTAGAAACTCTGCCAAAGTTTGAAGTTTCTAGTCCTGAACTATTCCTGACTTCTGATTATAAACATGGAGAAGACTGGTAGAACTGGTGCCATACCTCTAAATGACAAAGCACAAGCAGAGCTACAGAACTGAACTGAGTATTCACATTTCCTGTAGTTTTTTCAGGTTGTTTCAAAGGGAGCCTGTGGTGAAAGAGGAACTTGGTGACAATTTCTCAGAAGTCATAAAACTCTTGGGTAGCTCCTGGAGAAAAGAAACAAAGAAAATCCCCCCTGCATCTCAGGGCACTGTGCAGTGATTTTCCAGTCAATTTCCAATTGCTTCAAAATGCGTAGGCTGAGCAGTGATTGGGAGCTCTTACATTTTAATGCCAAGTTTCAGAAAGATCTGTCTCGATGTCTACTCCACCTTTGTTTCCTCTTTCCTTTGTGGTTTTGGTCTACCCAGACTCAGAAGTCAAAGAGAAGTGGATGGGCTGATTCACTAGACTTTGCACTTGAACAGCTTCAGATATTTTTCATTCATTCTGATCCTCCTTGGAGGCATTCATAATATATTTTTTTCCCACAGCCTTGCATGTACATACATTGCACTATCAGATAGGGTAATAATAAGCATTGAAGGAGTGTGCTTGTTCACGTCTTCTAAGTGATGTCAGACAAAAATGTAGCTTTCAGCTCAGCTCTCTGTAGTTCTGCAGCCACTCAGAGACTGCTCATGACAGCATCTCTCCTGCTCCCTGAGCTCTATCCTTTTCTTAATTTCATCTTTTTCCTTGCACCATTGTTTCTCCCTCAGATCAGGATACATGTCCCACTTTCCTACTGCCTTTATTCCCACTCAGCCCATCTCATTTAGCATTTTTTTTCTGAACCCAATCTGTTGTCAACTATGTTCCTGAGCACGTGGTCATCCCTGGGAATGTGATCTGCTCTCCCATACACCTAGGGAAAGCTGGCCTGAAAGAATAGATGCATAGTCCTTGCTGTTTTCTTGCCTGCTGGGAGCTAAAAATTCCTTGTTGAGTCCTCCCAGGAGATACAGTACCTTTCAGAAATATTTTTCCCTTTTTCCTTTTTCCCAGCAGTGGAAATGCTTTACATACTTTGCAGATGTGTAAGGCTGTTACGTAAAGCATCACAAGGAGGCAAGGGCCCTTGCAAATAATAAAACTGGGCTAGTTGGAACCAGCCCCTTTATTTCATTTTTCTTAACGAAATGTAAATCTACACCCACACAAACTATGTGTGCTTGCAGCAAAACAGAATTCCACATTCTGCAGCTGGGAAGGAGCGTGGCGGAGAAGCAACTCCTTCTGCACTGAGCTCCTGCTCCAGTTCCACACCAGGTCTGATCAGTCTGGCCATCAGCACGGCTGCTGCCAGAGGCACTGAGGCCAGGAAGTGGCTTGCCCATCCATAACACATCAGACAGCCTTGCTTGAGGACCTGGCCTCCCCTGTGGGCTCTGCAGATGTGGACTGGAAAGTGCTCAGCCTGTTTTCCTCCAAGAAGTCTTTCATGTGTCCAGGCAAACTTCCCAGGCAAACATGGGCTAAAGCACAAAAACAGCAGAGTGGTGTCTGTCCAGCCAATGTTCATCCTGGACCTTCTCCATCTGAGCAGCCAGGGTCTTGTGCCCTCTTCCCTCCTGCTTGGGACCAGAGCTGTCCCATTTTCACACTAACTGTCTTTTCCACCATGCACAGGTCTGGTTTAAATATGGAATAAAAATAAAAATAAACCTACCTTCCACCACTCCCTGCAGAAAACTAAAGGCATGACAATCTCAGAGCAACACTTTAGTGGGCATCAAAATTACTGCCACAAAATCACTGCCAAAGAAGTGACAGGGCAACCTGCAGGATGAGACATTTCTCAATATGATATCCGGGAAACTGTTTAACATGACTAGCTTCAATCAAATTAATTGTCTATTATTCAATTAAAAATAAGGAAGTAAAGAGACAAAACCTTATTTAATTTCTTTCTGTCATCAGCCAATGTAATCTTCAGTTTAATGAACCTGATGCGTTGTCTTCACATGAATAAAGAATTTTTCCTCAGGCCACATACTCCAGTCATCACTGGGGGCTGGGAAATCTCAGTTCCATTAACAAAGGAGAAGTCCAAAGATGCTGTTCTGCAAATGGGATAGGACAATTCCCCATTGCTATTAAAGTGCCTTAGCTGGAAAAGGTGCAGTTGGGCTTGCAGAGGGACAACATACCCCATTTTTTGAGAAAAATTACTTCCTTTTCTCACATATATTTGATGACAATTCATTTCCTTTCCTCTTCCCAGAGGTTTTATATGCAGTTTTTTCATAATTTGCTGTCAGATCCCAGGAACTGCAGAACAGACACAGACAGAAGCTCAAGAAGAAATTCTTCCACTGAGCAAGGATGCATTGGCTCCAACCTGGTATCTGGGAAAACTGCACAGGAACAGTCAGCCTCATCCTCTGCAGGGAACCTGGAAGAGGAGCAAAAGCTGCATGCTTCTCCCACCTCTGGACAACAACTCAGGGCCAGGGTTGGTTTCTCTGGAATTATACTCCTTGAGGCAGTATTAGAAAGCCTCACCTGCATGGCTTTGCCCCATGTAATCCCCAGCCAAATCCCTTCTCTAAGAGAATTCAGGAACATAATTTGACCTGCACCTCTGTCTTTCCCGCACCGACACATGATGTTTATGGTTCAGCTGGAGAAGATGAAGTTCAACAAATGGTCAGTTAAATTAGACTGGAAAAGGGACAGCTAGTGGGAACAGGGAAGATAAGGAAGGGCTGTACTGGAGAAGGTACACCAGGGTATCCCAGCTAATCCTGATGCTGATGGAGCTGGTGATGGCTGTTCCAGTCTCTGTGCCCCACAGCAGCACAGAAATAGGTGGCCAGGAGTCACCTGTTCCAAGATTTCTTCTTCCATTTTGGCCTCAGTTCTGAGTCTAATGTCCACTGCTGTTCAATGAGAATGCATATTTCATCATTATTCATGCATTTCCCCATGCTTGTCACCCACCCCAGACATGTGGGCCACCCTGCAGCAGACACTCCAGCTTGTGGAGATTCTTGGGCCACAGAAGTGATCCTAAATCCTTCAGGGTGCTGAAGTAAAGCTGCAGAACTGGCAGAGCCCCTGGTTGTGACAGCCCCAGATTCCAAGGGGATCCATGCTCTACCTGCATTAGCCTTATATAAAATGTTTCAGCTGCAGCTAGTGTGACACTGGCACCTTGGTGTCACTGTGAGGCTTTTGTGCATCAGCCAAAGCACAATGCTAAACCAATCAGGGTAATGAGTGCCTGCTAATTATTCCACTTATTCCAAAAGGGGGGGTTGTATACTACTGGCTGAGCCATTGGAAGTGTCTGTTTGTGGCTGGGCTAAGTCAGAGGCCAGGTGGGCTCCTCTTGGGGCAGGTCTGCTGGCCAGGCAGCACTGGGTCACACTGGGCTCTCCATGGAGAAGCCCCATGGAGAGCCAGGAGCTTTATACTGGTGGGCAGTGGGAGCCATCACTGCAGTACTTGTGCTTCCTACACCTTCACCATCCCCTGCTCCAACCCAGACCACTGGGATCCAGCATTCTGGGTGGAATATTGCAGAAAGGGAGTGCAGAAGCTGTGGTGATTCAGAGATTTTGAAAACTTCTTTCCCTTGTTGGAAGTCTTCTCTGCCACTGTGGCTCCCAGAAGGACAGTCCCTGAGTCTGAGAAATGCTTTCACTTGAACCCTCAGATTGAGCCTGGCCCGACACAGATCTGTAGAAGGAACCAGGATTTTCTCGTCCCTTGCCAAAAATAAAATAGAAATGAGGCAGAACAAAAAAAGTTGGAGGTGTGGAGGGGTTACTTGTCAGTCTGGGCTCCAAGTCCAAGGAGAGAGGTCAGAGGATTCCCTGCTTCCACCCTGAGTGAAGCACTCAGAAACTGTGGGAGCAGATGATAAAGGTTCATTCAGGTCAGCATCTGGCATTGCAGGGCTGACTGGCCAGCGCTCTGGAGTCTGGAGCAGTGTGTGAATAAAGATAAGTGACGTGACATCCTGTTAGGAAGGTTGCTAATTGGCCATGGAGCAATCAGGATGAAGTTCTGTGAGTGGAAATGCCATCAGTGAAGGTGGCTGTTGCTGCAGGGAGGGCATCTCCCCATACCCAGGGTGCAGCATTTGCTGCTCGGGTGGACGAGTCCTGACTTCACCTTGACCTTCCTGAGTGTCTGTTTTGTAGCTGAAGGGAGGCTCAGGCAGGGCTTGAGGTCACTGCAGGAGCTGAAGGGGCACTTTTGAGTGCAGAACAGCCCTAGTTTAGGAGATTCCTAGCACCCAGGGACAGACCCCTGTGCCTGCAACCTGTTCTTATGGATGGAGGTGGCACTGGCTGGACACCTTTGCACATCTGCTGCTGTGTACAGCATCTCTTTTCTAAAGCAGTAGGGTCCTGATTCAGAAACAAGGCTATGTTTCATAGAAATAAGTGTTTAGTTGTATGCTCAGCTGTCTTGATCTATTCTGGCAGCTACTCAGATGTAACTGGCCTGTTCCTCTGTGTGACAGTCAACAGAAACTCTGGTTTTAAGTTACACATCTGAGAAACCATTTGCCCAGCTTTTAGCAGAAAGGGAAGGCTGGTTAAAGCTATCCACTAAGAACAGTAGCTCCAAAGGCTTTGCATCCTGGGAAACTCCAGTAATTGTTGCTCCAACAGCAGCTTCTGGCCAAGCCTGATCCCAAAGTGAGGCACCCTGAGCAGCAGAGCAAGGTTTGCACATCATTCCTACTTTTTGCCAGTTTGATGTGACAGTGACTGCCTCCTCTAGCAGTCACCTGAATATGGTAATTTTGTTCTAAAGCATGTGACTCCAGTTATATCCTCTGAAATTAAGACATGCATGCAAAATTTAACATTTTTTCTGTACGGCCTAGAAAAGCATATTTTTGACAGACTATGACTTGACACCTTTCTGGAAAGCATGACTACTTGTCTCTTAGTTACATTTCCCAATGGGAAATGTAAATTGCCAGTAAGCTAGCATGACATATCAAATTCAGCTCCCTGAGTAGAGCATATTAAAATGCCATTTTTATATCCCAAATTATATTTCATTATGCAGTTACAATTTTGACAGTATCAGTGTGTGCAGAATGCATTTCATATGCTAACTAAAACAGACTTTTTTTTCTAATTTCCTGAAAAAATATTATAGTATATGTAGGGCATAATGTTTCTGGAGTGAAAAGAACAGCAGCATCAGGATATAGTCTGTGATCTTTGTTTTGGGTGCTGATTGTAGTTTTACACTCTGCTCAACATGAAGTGACAGACATTGCACCCACTATTGCTAAAGAACCATCTCCCATTATATTTTTGTCTAATTTTAGTAATTTACATGCATTTGGATTAGATGATCTCTGTAGGCCCCTTCAACTAAATTCTTCTATTCCACAAAAACAATTTGCTGATTCAGTGGGTTATCATCATAGATGACACATTTTTCCAGATAGCTTTTAAAATCATTATTTCTTTAAAGAAACAGAAGAAAAGCTGAGCCTAGGGTTATAAACTTTATCTAAAATCTGTAGAGGTGGATGTGGGGTTTAGCCCAGGGCACAGCAGAGACCATTTCTCTTAACAAACATTGGCAAATAGGAGAGACTTCGGTAACTTTATTTTTTTGAGTTGCTCTCATGTTGTGTACTCAGGGAGGGAGGGAAGAGTATAAAGTGTCATCACACCTCTTGATATGGGCAGCAACAGGACAAGCTGTGACAGCAGGGAAGTATCATCTCTTTGCCAGCTACTTCATGACATTGCTTTTTGTGTGCCAATCAGGTCAACTGAAATTGGGGATAACCTGCATCCTGATCCGACAACTGCTACTTCCTGACATCATCAGGAGCCAAATTAGGAGCCAGGTTGTGCTTTAGGTGCCTTTTGCTTTTAACACTGCTGCTGAGACCCTGCTGTTATATCCCTAATGGGTTCCCTGTATTCCCTGTCCCTAGGCATTCCTCCGTGGTTTGGCCTGGAGATATCCCGGCACGAACTCCTCTGCCTGGCTTGGGTGTTCATTGAGCACTTCATTCCTCCTGCTATTACCTCTGCCAGCTCCCCCCCTGCTCCTGGCTTTTAGGCAGCCTTCAGACCCTGATCAGAACAGCAGAACAGATCAAAGATCTGTTTAGAAAGTGGTGTTTCATTAATACATGACTGCTGGGGCTGGTGCGTGGTGTGCAGAGGCACCAGGCACATGGCAAGAAGCTCTGAGGACTCTGTGCCCAGAGGCTTCCTCCTCCCGGGCACCAGTGCAGCACCTCTTGGCAGCCCTGCGTTCATTTTGGCTCGTGTCCGGCCAGCAAAGCACGATAAGAGATAATTAGTGATTAAATTGCAACCTTTTATCTCGGTAAATGACAGTTACTTCCTCTTAGGCTGCCTAGGTTGATGGCGAGTGTTCAGGACAAGCAGAACAAATCTGTTTGCTTTGATCCCGAGTAAAAACCTGGGAGAAGCTTCCCACTCCTAAGGCAAGGCAGGATGGAAGGCTCTGTCGGCTTCGGCTCTGCAGCCTCTGGGAGCCTCCAGTGAGAAGTTTTGCTGGACATGGATGCATCCATCCGACCACCTCCTTGTCCGGGGCCGCACAGCAGCAGAGGGCAGTAGCTCAACACGATGCTTCCTCCGCTGCAGACGGCTTCCCTTCATCTCACGGCATCTTTTCCTACAGGTTTTTGCAGCCTCCAGGTAGCTGCGCATGCTATTAACATCAATCATGCCTTTTTAAATAAAGCTGGGAGTCCTCTGCAGGGGAGGAGGAGGGCTTGCCTGTACCCCCAGCCTCTTGCAAGGCACCCACGGGCAGCACCGAGTGCCTGCAGCTGACTCACTGCCTGCCTGGTGCCTCCCCAGCAGCCCGGGAGGTGGAGGTGGCACAAGGGAACCAAGGCACTGTGTGGGATGTGTAGGTGGAGCCTGGGAACTGAGACTGAAGAACCAGGCTGGCTGCTGTTGCTCATTAGGCTCTCCCCTGCAATGGATTTGGGTCCCAGAGGAGAGGCCAGCAGTCTCTCTGTGTGGTGCAAGTAAGGCTTTCAGCACTACCCGTGCAGTGCCCACGAGTGCTTGGTCAGTGCAGGCTGATGCAGAGTACTGGGTGTCAGTCTTTGGGAATAAAAACAATTTTTATCCTGTTGAAGGCTGATTTCTGGTCTAGTACTGAGCACCCAGACTATGCCTCAGCTGCATAAAAAAACCTTCCTATTTGCAGTTTTCTTCCTTGTGGGTGTGACAGTGACCCTGCAACCAAAGACACAGAGGGCTCAGAAAAGAGATGGGGGCACAAAAATTATTCCCTCTAACAGCCTCAAAAGCCTCTCCAGAAGCTCCAGAAACCCCAGCAAAGAGAAGGGAAATAAATCATGGAAACCTGTGATGAACCCCACCCTGAAAATACCAGCGCACACACTGCTGGGGCAGGGAGCAGCAAACCCGGCGCACAAGCAGCAACACGGCAGGAGGGTGCTCAGAGCCACATTTTACACAATCCAGCGCAGGTATGCGAGTTATTGCCTGGTGCCCTCCTGCCTCGCCGGGACGCAGCCCGAGAGCTGCACAAACACGCTCGGGGAGCTGCAGGTTATATCTTTACCTGCTTTGGCAGGCTCGGCTCAGCCATTAGCTGAGTGAGAGCTGTGCCTGGGCGCAGGTTCCGGGAGCCGCGGCTGGCCCGCAGCGCTCTCCGCGTGTGCCGGCGCGTTTCCCAACGCGGCTGCTTTCCCAACGCAGCCCCGGCAGCCGCAGCTCACCCCTACCCTCCTTGGCCGGGCTGCAGGAGCCAGCTGGCTGCTGCCTTGCACAGCAGAGAGCCGTGAAGGGGCACAGGGCAAATCTGCGGGAGGACAGTGTTTCCCTTGCCCGTGCTGTGCCTGGATGCTCTCCAGACCCAAGCAGACCCCAAGAAGGGCTGGCATTTGTTAACCTCATCATTTTACAGAATCGTAGAGTCATTAAGGCTGGAGAAGACCTCTAAGATCATTGAGTTCAACCATTAACCCAGCTCTGCCAAGCCCACCAATAAACCATGTCCTTAAGTACCACATCTAGACATTATTTTGAACACTTCCAAGGATGTTTCCTGCAGGACTGGAGAAATCATGGGCCCTGCTTGCTACAGCCTCTCTGGCGTCTGGCTTTTCTGTTTCTTACTGTGTGCCCTGAGGCTGATCTGCACACTGGACCTATAACCTTGCACCAGGCCTGGCTCTTTCCTGCCTGCTGCCATCCAGGGAGCAAACACAGCAGGATGGAAAAGTCTGTCACATGGGAGTGCTTCCTTCTCACTGCTGCAAGGGAACACTTGTCATCAGCTCCATCCTAGGGACAGACCTCCTTGCTCTGCAATGCCCACCTGAAGCAGGTTAGAATTTCATACAGGACCTTCAGAATGTTCAGGCTGGATCAGATTTGTAAGGCTATGAGCAGATTATAAATCAGTACATTCCCCATCTACTTTCTTCACTTCTGTGGAAAAATAAGGTCCACACAGCACCTTGAGGTTCCAGACACAGTTTAAGTATCATTAGGACTTTTTAAAGGAATTTTTTTGCAGTGTGTGAACCACCAGAAATAAATGGGTTCATGTCAGCCTCATTGTCTCCAGGAGTTTTTTTGTCCACTACTTGGGCCCTGGCATGAACAAATACTCAGCCCTGGACACCCAGCCCTGAACTAATTGAAATCAATCAAAAGACTTTGGATGACCCCAGGCAACATTTTCCTCATTTGTGGGAGGATGTCACAGCTCTATCCTGTGCAGAGAGCCACCAAGGTGAAGCAAGGTGACTAAGATCATGCAGCAGCTGAATGGCAGAGGCTCCAGTTCCTTTGTACCATACTGAAAAACATCCCCAGAGAGGGGGATTGATGCCACAGGAGTATTTCAGAGCCTCATGTGGTTGAAGGAGAAACAGAAGTCTTGTGCAGACAAGAATGAATAATCAAAGCATGACGTAAGGATGAAGCAGGAAGAGATCACTTGCTGGATGGTCCAGAAACTCTTAGAGCTGAGGTCTGGCTCTTGATCTCTGCTCTGAGGATTGGAGACTTGAATCTCCATAAGATGGTCTTAGGGTGCTAACTTCAAGGATAGTCTCGGAAGAGAAAACCAGCAGTCCCAGTTGGCATCAGTCCGTACTGGAGCTGGAGAAGGCACTGATCATGAAGACTTAAAGAGGAGGATTTGCAATTAACTGGCTGTTAATAATCCCCAGGCACTACCTGTTGCTTGCTCTGTAGATGGCAGCACAAGGAAGCCAACCAGCTTCAAGAACTGAGCAAGGCAAGGACAGAGATCTGTCATTAACAGGGTCAGTGGAGGGAGTTATTTCACCTGAGACTTGAACCACTTTCAATTTTTAACAGCAATGGGTTAAGAAAACAAGAAAGAAGCCTTGGCTGCAAACAAGTAGTAAAAGTAACTTGTAAAGAAAGAGAGGTCTTATGTCATGTGGAGATAGCCTTCAGCTCATAAAACCCTCTGATGATTACCACATAACTGCAGCTCAAGGGAAGAAAGCCACACGATTAGACTTATTAAGAGTCTGTGTTCTTTTGGGCACAAACCTGACCTTTATTCTGTGTTTAAATAGCAAATAGGGACTCATTGTATCAATCCCCAAATGTTTTTGCAAAAGGGGCTGGTATGGCAAAATTTATCAAAACACAACATGTTCTAAAGTGCTTGGAATTTCCATTTGAAAAATGTGGGTAGCTAATAGTTCTCAATCACCTCCTCTGTGTATCTGCCCTGAAATAATTTTGTTGCATTTTGATAAAGCTTGGCTTTGCAATTTAAAGCCATAAATACGCTGTCCTGTAGAAAGACAGGGCTTTTGTTTTTCCTTCCATGGGGCTCACTGGAAAGGGAGCCTGGAGGGACCTTCATCTCATGAACTCCCAGGGCTGCTATTTCTGAGCACCAATTTCCTACTTGGGATGTAAATCTTGACCTCTTGTGCCCCTGGCCGACTGGTTTGCATAAACAAAGAGCATCGCAAAGAAGTCAAAGCCGGATGTACCTACAGCAAATAAATCTCTTCCTCTCTGACAAACAGAGGATGAACTGACCTCTTGCACGTCATGTCTGGTTGTCTGACCAAAACTGTCAGTCACAACTTTCTCTCTGGAAGCCTTGGATGAGATGAGGGATAAAAGGGACATAAAAGTGACATCAGTAAGACTAAAACAATGAATGACAGGATTTCCTCTACCATCTCCATTACTTGATTCCTACAAGTTTTCCAATCATGGCTGGTCAAATCCCAGACAGTGTCTGTGTGCATTTGACTCACGCAGGGTGAGCTAATAAACCATCGCCTGTCACTCCTGTCCCAGCCCCATTTTTGTATTTGTTTTCTGGAAACGGTCCAGCGAACAAGTTCACCAGCCTGAACATTTGGGCTGCAGTGAATGTTAAAGCAAACATCTGGGATCTCTGCAAACAGGAAATCCACCACACTTCTGGGATGGAACATTTGTAGCTGAGAAGTGGGTGCTTTCTGTTCTATGGACAAGAGATCCCTGGGAGACGCCCTGCAATCCACACATCCAGTCAAGCCCTCGCAGTTCTCAGATCTCAGGTGGTGAATCCTAGAAGCACAACACTGGGAATCATACCACGAATTACAGCAGGAATTATTACATTGTGAGTCATGGGAAATTAATTTGTGAGTGCTGGACATTGCTCCTGAGTAATTTGGCCATGCCCAGACCAGGAGGGACGTGAACTCCAAGGCTGAGTTCTTCTCCTCTCCAGCTTTGTGGAGGAAGTCCTTCCCTGGTGAACTGGGGAGACAGGACAGGGAATCATGCATGACCAATGTGGCACAGATTTGGGGCTCAGGAGAAGAATATTTATCACTCCCATGCTGGCTTTCTGAGCAGTGATGTGGCTGGATGATTTAGGGCGAGTTATTTGCTCAGTTTCACTAACAATGTGGCGTGCAGTAAAATGTTGCAGACAATTCCATCCCAGTGAGATTTTTCTGCAGTCACACAGAGCCTTTTTTTCTGGCATACACCATCTGGTCCTATTGGACCTGCATGTGTTTATGCCAGCAAGGGCTTTGACCCACTAATCTCTGTAAGATGTGTATGTATGTGTGTGTACATATATATATATGTATATATATACAGACACACACATGTACATATATATATATATATATATATATATATAATCTCCAGTTTGCAGGGTCAATATGCAGGGCAGCCTGTAATGAGAAACACCCTCATGTGGGTCATGAAACTGTAGTGTGAGATATTGGAGTACAAGTGCTGCCCCTTGGATGCTAATTGAGCCTTTGGAACCTTTTCCCAGCCTTTCAGTTATGTATGAAATGTGAAAATACAGGGTAACCTCCTCCCCATGGACTGAGGACTAACCAAGCCCTGCTAAAGCCTCTTTCCAGACCTCCTGGGAATGGGGAAACTGAGGCAGCAGCTGCAGCAGAGGAGACTGTGAACACGTGGTGTCTGCAGGACCCCTCCCCATCCTGTTCATACTGAGTTGGTCTGAAAGAAGCAGCAATGTTGGGACAGTGGGGCTGGGCTCCTGGATGGCCCCAGTTCTCATCTGGGCTGACCTAAAGTGCTGCTGTAAATCCAGACTAATTTGGCCACCTTCCTTTCTTGTGGGAATGATGCCTGGAATGCACATCTGCATAATTTTTGTCCTTTTTAAAGGCAGATTCCAAGCTTGTGAGGAAACAGTATATTGGGCAAGAAGACTCTGCACCATCAACCAAAGCACAGAGAGGATCAGTATTCCTGCTGGGACAGGCTGAGTTGTCTCCGTTTTCCAGTCCATCTTGGAAACAGGGGCTGTTTTCTCAGACTCCAGAGGGAAAACTGAGAACTTATCCAGGGCTCTGAAGTTCACATCTGAAAAAGTCTGCACCTACCTCTAGGAAGGATGTGCCTTTTTGGGAAAAAAAAAAAAAGAAAAGAAAAAGAAAAAAAAAGTTTGATTCAGATTAGAAAGCAATGGGGCAAGTTATTTCCTGGTGGTCCCAGCTGCTTTATATCTCAGAGGAATGTCGCCCATACATTTAATTCCACCCTTTCCATTTTCCTAATGCTTCAAGGGCTTTCCTTTGGAAACACCACATGTAAAGCAAACCAAAACTGTATTCCCTGCAGTGCCCATTATGATTCTGGAGCAATTTTGGAAAGGAGAAGGGTGCAGGTTGCTGTTGAGCTCATCACAGACCGTTCCTTCATTTTGGATTTGGATGCATGAGCCCTGCTTGGGGGCTAATGTGGAGCACACCTGGCTGTTTGGTACAGGTGACCTACAGGCTGCACTCAGTTCCCTGGAAGGGACCCAGGTGCATCCTTTGGGCTTTGTGTGCACTTCCCCACATGCAGCCTGGTCCCAGTCCTGCCCTTCAGACCCTCACTGAAATGGAGGGGGAGAAGAAGAGAAGGAAGGGAAAAATATAAAAGAATGATAGAGATTCCACCCTAATTCCATGTTAGGTCCATCAGCAACCTTTCATTTCTGTGGATCTTGCATTTAAGAATTTGTCCTGCTATCACAGAGGCTTCTAGTGCAACACAGCAGCCCACAGGCTGAGGGACAGAAAGTGTCACAGTGCCTCCATTCAGTTGGCTCAGTGCTCCATAAAGACTTTTTCTGGCAGCTGCGAGCACTGGGAAAGGGTTAGGAAGGTTTCAGATGGTAGGGAAGAGTCTCACTCATTTGTTTGTTGGTTTGGATGTTGTTTTAAGAGCAGTACAGCCTCTTGTTCTGCTGCCCCAGCAGCCAACTCACAGTGCTAGCCTGAGGTTTACTCTGCCAGAAAGGCTTGGACTGTACACCCTCAGGCATCCCCTATTTATCTGCACAACAAGGCTGTGGGAAGGGAAGTGCTGTTAGCCCTGACAAAAAAAATAAATTAACATGGAGTGACTGACAGGCAGATGAAGGCTCAGAATCCCAAATGGACGCAGATAAAAATCAAAGGAAGGTGAGGAACAGCGCTGTCTGATTTTCCCAGGGATGGCACAGGTAGGACAGGATTCCTGACAGCCTGGTGGTTCCTGGTAGATTTGCCAGTCCTCAGCCTACCCTCTGTCCATGCCCTGAAGGTCTTGGAAAAGACCCTTGAGAGGAGTAGGGGGATGGCAGGCAGGAGAGGCCAGGCCTTCTCCTGTGTATCTTAGGATGCAGCTCAGCCAGTATCACATCACGCTGGGCTAGAAATCACATTCACTTCAGTTCCCAAGATAAAGCAGCATATAATATCTCAGTAATTTTCCATCCATCCATTCAGTCTCATACACTCAGCATTTACTATCATCAACTTTATTGTCTCTTCCAATGCAAACAGCCCTGCAGCACAGCCTTTATCTTCCCCTCCTTATCTCCAGGCTTCCAGGCTAGGGGAGCCCTCTGGAAAAAGTGAGATTTTTCTCAAAGAGAAACATGATTGCAGGCAGTTGACTTCAGATAGGCTCTACTACTTCTCACTTTTGTAGTGGAGAGGCAACCCCATTAGACGCCCATGTATTCAAGTGGGATATTTCAACAGCTGGGAAAAGCCCCATCCTGCTACTGAAAGTGGGGGAGATTCAGATGGCTCCATCCAGCAGAAACCAGGGAAGCTGTGTGGCCTGACAAAATGAGGGCATTGTCTGGTATTTATTTGGAGCAGGGCTTTTTGTCAGGAGTTTTCCCCAGTCAGAGGCTCCCTTCCTCATGGTACTGCATTCACCAGCAACCAGGACACAGGAGGGGCACCTCACATTTTTTCCTGATAAAAGTAGACTCCACATGAAGACATGAAGACAGGAAACATTTCAGGAACATGCAGGGAAACAGAGCAGATGCTCCTCCAGACCATTGCTTGTGGCCATGAAGGCTCAGGGAAGGATGCAGGCATTGTCATGCTCAGAGCAAGACTAAAAGGGCATAAGGATCCAAGGGCAGAGTTTGTACTGCTCTGCATGCTGGAAATTGTATCCATTTGGTTCATTTTCTCAAAAAAGTCGTTCAAAAGTATTTGGTGAATCTGAAAGAAGCCTTGACTTGAAAAAGGAAGTGTGGATTGAAATCCTAAATGCTTTCAGTATTCTAAATCCACATGTGAAGCATGATTTAAACCGAGATATGTGTTGCCTAACTCAAATGATTGCAGTGACAGTTGCATTAACCTCTCTGGCACCAGAGAGATCACATCCCTCTAATACCAGCTCTAAACAACAAAATACATGCCAGCTGAAAAGTTAACACACAACTGGCTTTATCTCTATTTTCTCTCCAGGCTGTGCCAAGATACTCTTAGGAAGATTTGATCCAGCTCAATTTAGGAAAAAAAAAAAAAAAAAAAAGGTAAAAAGAAAAATCAGTTTTCTGAGTCTGAATCCCAGCACTTGGCAAGCTGCACCCTGGTGAGTACTTCTTGAAGCAGGACACATCTTGTTCTCTGGAAAAGCTTAAAACCCAACACCTCGGGGTGCATTATTGCTGGAACTTTTTATCACGAGGGAGCAGTTTCCTGAAATCACACGGTGAAAAGGGTGTGGGAAGGTATGGAGTCTTTTTTCCATTCTGTCCTGGTGAAAACACCTTCTGCAGAAGCAAGATTACTCACAGGCAGGTTAGACTTATACTGCAGCTCTCTTGTTCTGTGGTCACATAGCATCATGAACCATAGCTGAAATTGGGCCTGTTTGGAGGTTAGTGGAAGTGAGCAACCTGGGATTGTGTTGTAAGGAACACTTTGACCAGCTACTATATTTGGAAGGGCCAAGATTAAGCAGAGCTTGAAGGCCGAGTACATCCTTAGGGTCTAGAGTGCAGCAGGGCCTCTAGGACCGGATCCCATGAAAGCAGGGATGCCATAATACAATGCTGAGGGATGCTATATAAATATGTCATTTCCAGTGACTCACTCTTCCCACAGATTCTTGTCTGTGCTGTGTTGCTGTTAGTGTTAGAAGCAATTTGTGGGTGAGACGGTGTTTCACCAAGGACAATACCTGTGATTCAACACTTTCTCCCATCCTGCTTGTTTTCAGAGCATGTAAAAGAGATGCTTGGGTAGAAGACACATTTTGTAGTTCCTCTACTTACTGGAGGCTGAATTCTCACTTCCCCAACCCCAACCTTTTTGCTTTATCAGTACTGTGGCTCTGCCTGGGAGCTCCAGCTGAAACCCAGGTGGTGGCTGTGCTGGGTGCTGTACACAAACGTGCCCCTGGCATCACCCTGGCAAGAACAGGCACCAGGCTGATGCACATTTGCAAACTCTTCTTCTCTCTCTATCACAACCCACCCCCCAAATAACCTTTTTTTTTGGAGTAAACATCCCCATTGCCTGTTCCACACACTCCAAAAGGGCCCTACCAAAATTACCTGGCTTTGTGGCTCCAGATGAAGCTGTTGCTCTGAGCAAGTACAGACAGACAGAGCGATTGCCATAGCAACAGCTGTGTGTGAAATCCCTGGGAACTGGTCCTCTTCCTCCTCCTCTTCCCCCACACATTCAGGTCCCTTTTCAGATTTCTTTCCTCTTTTTTTTCCCAAGGTGCTAGTGACAATTCATTCCTTGTGCTGCACACCTAGGGGGATGCCTTGAAAGCCCGCTGAGCTACGATAGCACACCGCCAATTACTGCAGAGGCAGGACAACTTTGTGGAGCATCATATTGGAAAAATGCACCCTGCTGGGTCTTGAGAAAGTCTTAATAAGGAGAATTGAAAGAGAGCAGACAGTGGGAGGGTTGCTGCCTGCATTTAGGACCTCAGGGGCATGTGCCAAATTCGTTCCTGATCAGATCTGCACTGAACTATTTACTTTTTGAGACGCTAAGTCAACAGATGTGCATCAAAACAAATTAAAACCATTTAACATCAAGTTGCTAATGGCTAGAACCACACAAAATAATGCAGGGTATTAACCCCATAATAAGGAGCTCATTAAAATGAGAATTGCCAATTAGGTTACTTAGGAGTTCCATTAGGAGAAAAGCAAGCAACAGAAAAACCACTGAATATTTTCCAGTTGCTGGGTGCAACACACTGTGAAGACTGATGGCCAGGGAGATGTGTCCAACTGGTGTACACTGGAAGCATTGCCAAGGACTGCAACACGACCAAGCTGACTTAAACTACAACAGGATAAAGTTCAAATGTCTAATGAACTCAACTCAGATCTTGATGAGGTGCATTTTATGCAGGGAGTGCTGGAAATTTCATTGTTGGTGAGGGTTGATACTGATGCTACCACTCACATTTGTGTCTGCATTGACATTTAACTTCCCTTGGCAAGCAGTGCTTCCTTCAGGTCAAAAGGGGCATTTTTAAACACCCTTTGGACATGACAATCAGCCCAAAACTTACCAAAAGCTTTTTATGTTGTAATCTCTGAAAAGACAGACATTAAATAAGACAACTATAGGCAGCATGACCTTGCACACAGATATCCCCAAACTGCTTTGGAGAAGAGTTTTATTACTCTAGTAAATACAAAATGCTTTGCATTTTACTATTTCTCACAGCTCTGAGTTTTAAACTTATTCTTCCTAGGTACTGGCATTTTTATGTCATCTGGAGGGAGCTGGCAGCCTCTCAGAGCTTGCTTTGCTTTATAAATGTAAAAATATATTTTTTCCGACATACTGAAAATGGCATGCACAGAAGAGACCTTTAAGCTTTATTTTGTTGGTGTATAAAAGTAGCACAATAACGTCCTCATGTTGAAATCCTTATTTCCCAAATGGCATCCGTCTTGCTTTCCCACTCACACTTGAGCAGATTTCAGATATCACAGAATCACAGAATATGCTGAGTTGGAAAGGACCCACAAGGATCACTGAGTCCAACTCTTAGCCCGGCACAGCACCATCCCCAAGAATCACACCATGTGCCTGAGAGTATCACTCACACACTTAACTCTCACAAAACCAGTTTTAAGCTGAATGTTCCTAAACAGGCTTTTAGACATATTAGGAATGAGACAAACATTTAAAGATTTCTGACTCAAAAAAAAAAGCTTTAAAAAAGGAAAATCCTTATTTTCCCTTCTTAAGTCAGAGAAAGCCCCAAAGTGTCAGGTGCTTCATAAGATGAGAGAAGGAAAAAGGGAGCAGGAAAGGCTGGTGTGATGCCTGAGTGCACAGGAGGATTTTGTGGCAGACACCATTTCCTGAAGCACTCTGGAAGCATCCAAAAGGGGCACTTCTTCCTCAGGAAAGGATCCAGCACTGACCGTGGGAGGACACAGCTGTGATAACCCCATTCTGGGGCACACCTGAAGAGGCCTACACCACCTATACCTAAGGGATCACACCACCTGAGAATAAGAATTGCTGTCAACCTATGTGCTATTCTTTCCCCAAGGACTGAGCTTTCAGAAGGTACACTCAGTCAGGTAAGTCACCTTCCACTTTGACAACACCCATCTTTATCCTTGCTTTACCTTCACAGAAATGGGAAATCTCTGCAGTGTCAAGCTTAATAGCATATCAGAATATATCCCACTGGGGGTTTATACTGCACTGCCCAGTGCTGGGGTGAGCTTAGCTGGGAAAGTGGATTTTGTGTGCCACCCCTGGAGCTGACAGACCTTTGGGAAAACTTCATTCCAGCCCCTCCTTAGGCCAGCCTGCAGTCTCTGTTGAGAGCCCTGCTCAGGATGCTTGGTTCACTGCTGGTACCAACTGTCCCAAAGATACCAGGGGGAAATGAGCCCAGGATGGGGGAGAACACAGGAGTTAACAGCTCCATCCCACAGCATCATTAGTTCCTGAGAAGGTGTGGAGATGAGATACCACACAATGGAGATGCCAGAGTATCTGGCAGCTCTAGGCAAGTACAAAGCTCTGGCATACCAGGGCTTTACATGAGCTCGAGAGAACAGTGTGTGTGTACTTCTTTTTGGTATAACTAGACTGGCACTTCAGGGGGAAGAATTATGTGAGCATGTCAGTAAGAGCTTTATGCAGTCCAAGGTGAGCATTTGAAAGTTATTTAATAGGCAAAACTGTGCTTTGAACAACCAGCAAATTAAGGTGATCTCAGTCAACAAAATCACAAAGAACAGCAAAAGTACTAAATCAGTATGGCCATATGTTTACAGTGAATAATTTAAGCAGCTCCATAGTTGAAACCAAGAAGATTTTCCTCAATTCTTTGAATAGCTCTGTTTTCAGAACCTCTTAAAATGGCAAATTATATTATTTTATCCCACTGGTCTTATGGAAACTCAGTTCCTTCTGTCATGACTTCATAAGGGATATTTGCCTTAAAGTTTGAGCAGGGACAGGTCCTCTTCTCTTTCATCTCTTCCAAGATGTTAACTTTTGCACATATGCTTACTGAGGACAGAAACTGAGCTAAAACAGGTTTTACTAGCATTGTTCAAGAAAGCATTAAAAAGATGTTAAGCACATTTAAAATTAGAACTGTACTGTAATCTCAGCTGGTATAGACTGACATATTTCTGATGGTATAATGGATCTATGCCAAATTACATCAGCTGGCCACAGCATAAGATGTTAAAACCAACTGGAAAACTCATCTGATATTTGAAAGCAACATATGTGAGCAGCAGAGACTTCAGGAAGACACTTCATTTAGGATATTTTGAAAACAGAACATGTCATACAGGAGTGTGGAAGGAGGTGTATTAACTTGTATCTATATCCTGTGGGCAATAATTATAATTTAAATCTTATTAATATTGCTCCGCATCTTACTCAACAATATGTTTCATGGTCTTCTGGCATAAATGAGTAGAAAGTAAATGATGCATTGTCACATGTGTGTTTAGGAAACACAGATTTTAAATGAATGAACAAAAATGCTGACCCTGGCAGGACTTGCTTTTGCAACTCAAATTCTACATCTTCTAAAAAATATGCACAAAATATTGTAAAGAATATGTACAAAATATATACATTGGAGAGAGACTATTTACAAGGGCATGTGGTTACAGGGCAAGGGGGAATGGACTCAAACTGAAATAGAATAGGTTTAAATTAGATATTAGGAAGAAATTCTTCCCTGTGATGCTGCTGAGGCCCTAGCCCAGGTTGCCCAGAGCATCTGTGGCTGCCCCATCCCTGGAAGTGTCCAAGGCCAGGCTGGATGGGGCTCTGAGCAACCTGGTCTGGTGGAAGGTGTCCCTGCCCATGGCAAAAGGATTGAAACTGGATGGGCTTTAAGGTCCCTTCCAACCCTGGCTGTTCTATGATTCCAAGAGTCTATGATTTTATGAAAAAGTAGAGACTTAAATAGCCACCTAATTTGAATAAATCAGTATTTAGCTTGCACAGAGGCTGTGCTTGGCAAACAGAATTGTCACTGTGAATAGTCCTATCTACCTGAATGTCTTCATCACACCCATATTCATCAAAGTAACCTCTAGAGGATATCAGTATAACCTGGACTACTCTGCTGAGCCAGGATCTGTCTCAGCTTTGGTTCACACAGGAGTTCCACCTGCAAGCCTGTTGAGGCTCAAACACACAAATGGTGCTATTTGTAGAACAGACACCATGAGAGGATGACACAGAAAAACATGGGAAAGGAGCCTGCTTTCTCACTCTCCTTGGCAGCAGGTTGAAGAGCACAGTGCATATTTTGTAGTGTTTTAGCATTTGACTACCTATAGAAAAAAATAAACCAATATTTCCAGTGCTGTTCCCCTTATGTCTTTTTAATCCTTTAAAGAAGATGCAGTGGTGAAAGCTCTACTGTAAAGATTGGTGTCATCTGTAAATGAAAAGTACAACTGATTTTTCTCATAAAATATAAGCCTGTTATTTCTACAGGGTTTACAAAGGAGAATTAAATAGTTTCCGTGAAAAATTCAGATGGGTCATAACATAAAGGATATTTTGTCAATGGAAGTAATGTTGGTGTAGATCAATGTTTGGGATAACATTTCAGCTTGGCTGAAGATCTCATGCTTTATCAATATGCTTTGGTCTACACATTTAACCCATCACAGACCTGCTCTGAAATCCAGAGTGCTCTGTGTTTCAGGGTGCTCTGCGTCAGGTCACTTAACAGCTTGAGAACAGGAACAGAAACAGAAAGGGACATGTATCAAACATAAATCAAAAGTGGCATCAATACTGCCGAGAAGTACTGGATTGCAAGAACTGACACCTCACTTTCCATCCCAATGATTAAAATAAACTTATGCAGGCATGGACAAGAAGCACTGAAATCGAAATATTAAACTCTCCTTTCCTATTAGCTAGCAAGAGGGAATGGAGAATTTGCCTCAGAGATGTCTGCAACTCAGCCCCTGCAGAAGGCTGAAGGTTTAATGATTAAGGGCACAGTTTTAATGATTAAGTAAGCAAGGACTTCAGGCTTTAGCTCTATATGAACCTGAAATCTGTGTATGACCTGGTGGGAATGGTTTGTGTGGCAGGATGTGGATCACTCTCAGCCTGCTCCCTGGTAAGTGCACAGATTCCAGGGGAGCTGATCACACTGAATCTGGTGGGTGCAGGGACAGTTGTGTGTGAACCCCTTTGCACTCTGGCAGAGCCTTTTTTTCATAACCAGATTGTCACACTGTGGTAGGTTCTCCAGCAGGAAGGGTTAATTGGTGATTCTTCAGGTTCTGAGAACAACCACAGAAGAGCATGTGAGGAATTGCTCTGCAGAGTTGTTTCTCCAATGACTGTAGTGATGAACATAGGTTAAACTCCTGAGCTTCAAGCATCTGAAATTGTATGAGATTTCTTCAGGCCTGAATGTGGCCCTGAGCATCCTCCAGGCAGCAGAACCGGCTCACCATCACCACAGCACTGACTCTGGCCCACAGCACACAAATTCTGTATTTTTAGCCTTAAATGGCTAAAACCCAGTGAAGTTTAAAGACAAATCATATGCATTATGTACAACAAAATGACTGGTTTATACCATTATGTTTTGATTTCCTCAGGAAAACTAGGACAATTAAAAGCAGGAAGGAAGGTCATAAATTTGAAAGGAGACATGGGGATCCACCACTCACCTGAATAGGAAGCTTTAAATAGTCTACCATTGACTCATCACAATTTGGAAACAGCATAGCTTACACTTTTTACTCTTGCTTTCAGAACACAGAATAGATATGACACTTACAAATTAAAATAGACTCGTGGTAATCTGTGCCAAAACAGTTAAAATACCTGTATTAGTTTTAATTATATGTGTTAGCTTTTCATGGTGTAGATGTACAGTGAATAATAGCTAGTTTTGGGAACCACCATGTGAAAATGAAGAGTTAATCTTCAGCCGTTCAGCCACAATAAAAATTCTCTGTCACAAGACGTGGTTGCTTACTAAACCACTCGGCCTCTAACATAATGCCCACACCTAGATAAATATGGCTTTTTAAACCAGAGAGACAGATAAATGTAATATCTAGTTAACTGTGCTCCATAGCAGCAGTTTTCTGTAATAGTTTTCCTTTGTATAAAAGAATATGTTGGGATTGCTGAAATGAATATAAACATCAATAATGTGTAAGTCCTTAATCAAGATTAGGTACTCCACCGTGCAAGAGGCTGTGCATCTTTATATTAAATCTTCTCTCTGTCTCTCCCCAGTATTTAATAGATAAAATAGAAGAAGTATGGAGAAGAGTAATATTATCCTTATCTCCTGGTAGTGAACTGTAATACGTAGGAGGATTGAGTAATCTGGGGTCTGGAAAGCTGGGCTAGGAACAGGAATTGACCCTGGATTACTTGTCTCATCATCTCAACCAGGAGCCTGCCCTTCCTCTTCTTTACTAACAGCAAAATGGAGTGCAATTTGAAGATTAGACAATGAAACATTTCCTTTGGAAAAATTCCTTTGAAAATTTTAATTTCCTTTAAAATAAATTTTGAGGCCTTGATTACAAGTCTCAAATCCAACAGCTGTTCACATATCTGCATATTCCCATCGCTATTGTGCCTCTGAAACAATTCTTAGGCAAGCACTACATTGCCCAGTCAGAGTAGGAGCACTGGAGACTTGGAACACCCATAAAAAACTATTTTCAACAGCTTGTTGCACACGTATGGCTTTTCCCTGACAACCAGGCTCAAAAAGCAGGTAATTCAGCCAGTGTTCGAGCAAGGCGGCGCCTTACTGTGCCTTCTGTACAGCCAACACATGCTTCTGAAACCAGCACAGTAACCACAGATGAGTAGATCCCAAATATTTTGATAGACAGAGCCCCATAAAATATCAAGTTAGAAACTCAGCAGCCCACAGACAGCCACGACTTCAGTGGCTGCCTCAACCGGTATCCAAGCAGCAACCCACACGAGTCAAGCGGTGGGAGGGAGTTTCTCACGCCCTTCCTCCGGAGCTTCCGCTGGGGTTGCTGCAGTTGCTGTCGCGGGCACTCGAGTGATGCTGCGTGGTTCTAACGCGCCCTCACCCTCCCAGACACGTGGGTGGGTTTCACATTGCTTGCGTGCGGCAAAAGCCTCTCTGCTGGGAGGGATTGCCAGGAATTCCTTGCCCTGCTGCGAGCAGCACTGCCAGAGCTGCGAGGTGAAGGGCTGCCTCCTGCGCTGAAGATCAGATAAGAAGGAGGAGTATCTCTGCTGGGTGCAAATTGGAGGGCCTGCTGCAGGCACATCCTGATGTGGGGTCCCCAAAGCCCCCTGCTAAAAAGGGCTTAGAGGGTGACGTGTGTGAAAACAAAGAGCTTGCTAGTTGGCCATGCACATTTTGAGATTTCTGGATCATAATTTGCACTGTGAATCCCAGCTAGAAGTCAGTGGGCAGACAACAGAGAAATGGGAACATTGGTGGAATAAGTTGTCCAGCAGTTTTGTAAGGAAATCAGTGAAATTCTCAGTAAGTCTTCTCATATTTTTCAGGTTACTTGGTATTTTCAGGTGTAGCATTAATCCCCTGTCTGTGGTAAAAGTCTAGTGAGCTAACAGGAGTTAGGTCCTTCAGGTATGGCAGTGTAGCATATCTTTATCACAGCTTTATCACTCTGGAGAGCCATAATACTACCCCATGGATATCAAAAAGAAGGCGAGATTAATCTTCCCTCTGGCCCACATTAATTAGTCTCCTAGAAAAAGGAACAGATAACACCACTACAAAGGACATCTGCAATCCTTGTGGTGAGGCTGGGCTTCTCCATGTGATAATTCATGTCCTTTTCTTTACCTGCCTAATGTTTGCCTTGCCAGTCTCTGTCTGTACACATGTGGAGTATTTAACCTTGTAACAGTGGGATTTTCCATCTTGTCTGCAGTGACATTCCTTCCACTATACTCTCCCCCCAGTATTCAAGCCTTGATGATTTAGCTTTCATTTTCACGTCTATTGGCTCAAAGAACATTGCCAAAAATGTGACTGTAAACATGCTGTGATCCCAGAAGCACCAGGATGGTGATTCCATGGAGGTGGAGAACCAAACACAGGACCTGAGTTTCTGGTGGTTTTAAACCCTATTCTTCCCTACAATGGAGACATTTCCAAGCCAATCCTGCTGGAGATCCAAGTCATCAGGTCATTATCCTCTTCCCAGACTGGCAGTGGCCATGTGTGTAGCTCCCACCATTGCTTACTTGGTTCTTCCTCCCACTCAGCAGCATTCTTTCCTGGTAAGGTTTGTCTCTGTATCTGACTATACCCTGATGCCTTCCTTTGGGTTTTTCCCCCCCATGTTATGTATGTGTTTATTTCCTTTGATGTTCTAGTAAATAGGTCATTCCTTCCACCCTCTGTGCCTATACCAGTTAATCTATACCATTACCTGTTTGCCTGCACTCTTTTCAGAAGGCCCTGCCTCAAGTGGTATTCCTATTAGCACTTCAAAAGAGGATTGATCTGGGTGTTTTTAATGAATTATCAGCTGCAGCTTTCTATCAAATTAGCATCCAAGGAGCTCTTCTGGATTACTCTTCTCCAGAGCCTCTGGGGTTACTGCTTTGACCTGTCCTTAGTGTGCAATGTTACCCTGTGGATGTTTCTGCACTTAGATTTGTTCAATTTCTTGCTATTCCCACTATGTCCCACTCTTCATTTACTGAAATCCCTTTAGGATGGTGCTCCTAATAAATGATTTGCAATTCACACTCCAGCTGAGTGTTATCTTTGAATTTGATTGATGTATTTCTCTTCTCCTTCCTCAGTGCTACTGCAGATGAATATAATGTCCAACTCAGCAGGAGTCCCTGAGGAGCCCAACATGGCAATATTTATAAGCATACTCCACTTTCTATTGCAGAGGCTGATTTTAATCTTTTTCATTGTTATTCTCTGTATCCACCCTACATGTTTCTTGTAATACTTTGGGCCCAGTCCAGTCACTGTTAAAGTCAAATGTGTCTGCATGGAACCCTTTAAGGATGGATCAGGTTCTAAAGGAATATTATATCTGAAAAAACGGAATAAAATTACTTACTGAAATCAAGAACCTTTCTGCAGAAGAGTTCTCTGTCAAACCAGTTGTCTTGTTAGCCAGTGAAAAACCCTTAAGGGTAAATTTATCGAGTGACTCAAGGACCATATCCCTTCTTCCTCCCACCAGCGTGTCCCACTATGCTGTATACTCAACCCACATGAGGGATAAGCAGCTGCTTATCCTTCACTCTCCCCACCCAACACTTCCCATTCCACAGGGTTTTCTTCCTTCCATCAACACTGTGCATATTATCTGTCTGTAGAGTCTATCACTTGGGTGCAACTGCTCCTCTTAATGTGACCTCTCTATGTGTGTGACACATTTCTGTTTCATTCTTCCTGCAGAACAGCTAATAGTGCTTTCTGATTATTAGAGACCAAGTTTCACCTGAAAAGGATGCCAAGTTAATTGATCTGTAATTCCCCTTTTGGAAAAGAAGCGTGATGTTTTCCCTCTGCCAGTCACCAGGGTCTCTTCAGTTCTCCAGGAGCACTTGAATATAATGGATAATGGGCCTAAGAGTTTTTCAGCTAATTCCTTTAATACCCTTGGGTATGTACCATCTGGCCCTCTGTGCTGATTTGAATGCATTGTACTCTTTGTATTTCTTTGCTGTTTCTTTAATGATTTTGCTAACTCCTGGCTCTCAGTTTCTTGGCTTTCCTTTGGTTGCTCACTGCACACAGTGTCTTTAAAGGAATTTTAGACAACTGGAGTAGGTGACCTTTTTCAGCTCACTGTATGCATGGCAGAAATTAACTTACTTTTTAAATTAACCTTTCATCAGGAAGCGTTGTGTCTCAAAAGTTTAAGCTGAGATTATTAGCTTTTACCCTATCCAAGCAAGACTGCATCTACAGGACATTTCCTGCTGTTTGAAAGAGAAAAGCATTCAAGAGAATTTTCTTTAAGACCCTATATCCAAGTTTTGTCTTCTCAGTACTGGTAGGAAATTTTTCCTTTTTTCTATGATGTCCTATTTTCTCTCTCTTCAAGCGTATTTGTATGACTCTGCTTACATCCTTCAGATAGTTGTAGACTCTGCTATTTTCTTATCTCTTTGCCAGCTAATATCTAAGCACAACTTCATGAATCAAACCCACTCCAAATGATCTGATCATGTCTCTACTCTCCTTTGAGGCCTCTGACTTTGCAGTGTAAGGCATTGAGATTCCAAGAAATTAACTGCAGCTTTCCAGCCGTATCTAAAATGGGCAAATTATGGTGATGCCCACTGAGAATGGCAGGGAATTTCACAATGCCAGCTGGCTGCCAGAAGTTATATGTAGATTCTCCTCCTATATCACTTCCCAGCTTTCCTTAACATGGCTGCTTCTGAGTGTCCTTTGGGGATATTTTTCCCCGAGTGATGGTAGCTCATATTATTCCAGTTTCATGATGTTATTTCCTGACCACCTTGCTAATCTCTGTAGGTGCCACAGGGTAAATTCTCTGCTCAGTAGCCCTCAAATCTCCTCCCATTTCAACATCAACACCATCTTGCTGTACTGTGAATTTTCCCTGCTTACTTGCATGTGACTTGCTTTCAGTTTTCTCCAAACTTTTATTTCTATTGTCCAATATTCTCCCCTGAATATTTTCCATTTTAAATGGCTTCTATAGGATTTCCTTTTCCTTTTTTAAAAACAAACAACACTTTTTTTTCCTCTTTTTACATAAGACATATTAGAATTTACAGGTGTCCACCTGTAATACATAGTGTCCCTGAAATAGATACAGACAACAATGGATCTACCCACATGCTGAAAGATGGAATAAAAGGTAAGTAAAAGTCATTAGAGGAAGCAGCACAAGTGGGCAGAACAACGACCAGGGCATGGTCACAGGATGGTTTTGATTAGAATGTGAACCATTCCCTGTACAATTCACAGAGGCTGGAAGAGGACAGTCTCCTTCTCTCTTGCATTTAGGTAGCATCAGATGAGAGTAGTTGTGTTTGCCTTCCCTCCACCCTGACTTCGGAAGATTTTCATGACCTGGATCCCAGTGCTCCATTCCTTTGGCAATCCAGGGAGGTGGTGTCTGGATACAGACCAGTCCATGCCTGTCAGAATGCTGGATGGGAAGCAGGGCAGGATAGGACACTCGATAACTTCCCCAAGCCTTCAGGCTACAGAGAAAAAATGACCCCCTTTTTCTTTGCAGAGAGAATAAACAAAAGGCTGCATTAAAACCTTTGTTTGCAGGAGATCATGAAGATTCCAGTGATACCATACTCCCCTGCAGGAGGAGGAATTAAGAGGGTTACAGAACAGATTTACAAGCCCTGGAGAGGGTAAGTATCCAATGGAAATCTTTGGCAATCCCCTTCCCTTCCTCTTCTGCATCTCACCCTGGCTTCTGGTAACACTTACAACAAAACCACCAGCTTTTGCTTATTTTAATGTGTTCTCTATTTTACCCTGAACCCAAATGAAACATCAAAGGTCTGACTCAAGCACTTGCAAGCAAAAATAGCTCTAAGGCCAATATATTTAAGGCCCTTGAATGATATCTCTGAAATAAGTCATCCTAAGCCCAGGAGAGGGGAATGGTGTTGTTTGTTGTGCGTGGTGCTGATAATGGGCAGTACTGACATGTAAAGAGCAATGGGTGATACTGCAAAACAAAAGGAAGGTGAGAAAAGGGGCATGAAGACTGCATTGCGCTGTATTGCAGAAGAAGAGCAAAATATATTTAAGATAAAAGCTAGTTTCAAACTGCCTTTATTTTCTTTCCAATCTGATCCTTCTCCGCCCTTCTGAGAAATTTAGATTTGAATGTGTCTTTCTTGGTACACGAGAGAATGGTAAATCTTGGTACATCGTTGGTACACGAGGGTATGACCCTCTCTCTCCCACAAAGTTCTGCAATTTGTTTATAACCATCCAGGACTCATTTATTCCCTGTGATGTGCCTGTTTTTGAAGCAAGATAAATCAAGGCTATGAAGGCATCAGGCACATTTCATGTAGTCCTTTTGAATCAGCCTTTTGTCTCCATTGCTCTGTGTTTGAATAAATCACTATGCTTTTATTCTCTGTTACTACAAACTTCTGTCCTAAATTCCTTTGCTTCACAAGTAAATAATATTTTTTCTTTCCATCTTCTAGTAACAAGGTGAATGCACCTTTGCAGCCATTAATCCACACTGCCTTCACATCTGCAGTTTCTCGGTGAAACTTAGACAAGGACAGTTTGAGCCATTGTGATACCAATACAAGGTGGGATTTTCTGGAATATATGAGTGTAAGTCCTGTCTTTGACCTGATGTTTTTCACCACCATTTTCCAGAAAATGGTTCCCAAATCCAACATTTCTAATTAGGTTTTCTTAGATATGATGGAGGTATATAACGTTGGGATGTAAACACAGGGTATTCCACAGATTCCTGCCTTCCTGGCCAGTCCTGGCCTGTCCTGGCAGACAATTTATGAAATCCCTTGAGTCATGAAGGAGGCTTTATTTACTAGGAAAGTACTTAAAAGAAGCTGGAAAGTATACTTGATTTTAAGCACACACATCCTTCAAAGGCTGATGCACAGACAAACCCACTGAAGTGAATCCTTGTGGCTCACCAGTGAGGGACATGAACGTGGCCATGTGGAACAGATGCAGATTTTAAACCACTGTCTGTTGTCGTTTACCCCAACATGCAGGGTGGCCTACC
>VWYI01008047.1:0-37950 GCA_013399455.1 Anthoscopus minutus | reverse complement strand
TTCCACTTTCCTTCAAGAAAATATTTTTTCCTGGACCAGCTGGGGGAGGGGCAGCTTGAATCTGTTTTTTTCCTGGAGGGACCCCATTTAGAGGTTTCCTCTCAAATTTGTCCTAGACCAGGACAAGAAGAAAGCTGAAGCTAATATAGCTTTGCAGAGATACTTTCAAATAAATATGCAGGTACAGCAATAGCAGGATAATGTCTGATGTTTGGAATGTTTTCTTATAATATAAAAGTCAAGAATATGCCATATAAAACAGCTTACTTTTATACATTCCAGGACTGAGTATCTCTTTCTGTATTTTCACTAAGGGGTTTTTCTTGTTTTGTTTTTGTTTGTATAGTTTATAATCACAGATAGTTCCCAATCCCTGGAGTTTTTATTGGTGTAAGTGAATCTTCTATTCTTGTTTTCTTTTGTCCTATGGACATGCTATTTTTTGTCCAGGTTAAGTGGAAATATAGTCACACCACAATTCCAGATAGGAAAATAGTCCACAGAGTTGAAAGAACATTCCAGCAGTAAAGGTATAAACCTCTATTTTCTGAGCTAATTGGTTTTGCTTATTCCAAACCAGGTTCTGATACCTGGTTTTGCTTTAGCCACACTTGAGTCACAATGCTTCCTCTTAAGTATCTTATTTCTTGTCCTTTTAATTTTCCTTTTTTGTTTTTGTAGTACCTTTTGCCCTCAGTAATGTTTCTATCTTTTTTTTTCCTCTTTCCTTTCTCTTCTTTCCCCAGCATATAAGCTTTGTGTTTGCATGATATTTTATATGTATATTTTTCCCTCTTTCCAGTTGTATGCTCATCATTACCATGTGTAACCAAAGGCACAGCACAAACCCTTGTCTTCTGTCTTTTCTCATGTTCCCATATCATCAGATATCTACTTGTCTCTTACATAAAACATCATTGCCATTGTGTTCCTTTTTTAACTCTCCTGAGAGTGCACAAAAAACTAATTGTGTATTTTCCCTGAATATGTCAGGATATCTAAGAATGCTTTTATTAAGAAATATGATGCAGCTTTTCTTTTTTTTTTCTTTTTTTTCTTTTCTTTTTCTTTATTTTTTTTTTCTTGGTAGACTTTTAAAATTGTGTTGTATGGTATGAATACACAAATTCATATGAAAAATACTGCCTACTTGTTCCAAGATAGTGCCTACCCTACTGGGCTATCCTTTAATTTATTTCTTTAGTTTACTTACTGTTGTGGTTGGCCTGTTCCGGATTGGATGTATGTATCCTTCATCAGTGAGTTCAAGGACATTATTTGTGGAGGAGAAAAATTTGCAAGAGAGAAAAGGTTTTTCTTCTCTCAGGATGGAACATTTAGCACTAGTGAAGGTCATTCAGAATTTGACTACACCTTCAGACCTGCTTTTTTACCATGTACAAGTTTCCCACTTGTTAAACATGTACAAGCAGTCAGCCTAATGCTCTCTTGAAAAAGTTCTGAAGCAACATCTAATTGTTTGACTGTGAGGCTTATTTTTGTAATTTCCTTCTGCAGTCATGATGTCTACACCACTTACAGAATGTACTTACACCACTGTCCAGAATGTGAGATCACATTGTTTCTTCATTTGTCGATTTGTGAACACATAATGCTTGGTCTATTTTATTTTGGTTGACAGTGGAGAGGTAGACCTTATTAAGACCATATTAAGCACCTCTGTGGATTTTAAAAGCTTATTTATTGGTGCAGGATGTGGTTATATTTGAGCCTCATTTCTTCCTTGCAGTGAACCTTGCCGGATTGTGCCTCAGAATGCAAAGCTCAGTCACTGTTATTAGTCAGGGTCTGTACTCCTCACCTTGAGAAAAATAACTAAAATACTGTATTTTAGTTGGTGCTCAAACAGCTGCATATTTATTTATCCAAATAAATATGGATATTTTTTATCCATATACTTCCTTTATAGGAAAGTTTATGATAATTTTACTTAGAATAGTACCTTTTTTTTGTTTTAATGCTGGCATTTAGTTTTGTGTTCTAGTTTTCCATGGAGCTGAACCATGGAAGATACATTGTAGAAATGGAGGCATTGTTACCTGGGAGAGTAATGACTAACACATTTAATCTTCTATTTATTTTGTCAGTGAAATACTAATGTACAGTGTTGGCATTCAATACTCTCCTAATAGTCTCCTCTACATTGATCATTGATTAATCCACTGAGGATTTTACAGATTTCTGTCATATTCACTCAAGGTGCTCTATATTGCCTAAGAAGTTTGAGCCTGCTCGACTGTTGCTTAAAAGGAAATTGTTTTATGCTTTTAAATAAAGCAGCGAGGAAGTCTGAGTACTTTCCGCTTCTACCACATCCTTTTTGAGATAGGGAGACCAGAACTGCAGATAATACTCGTGGTACATACCCATTATGAATTTATGAAGGAAAGCAATTATGTTCTTTATTTGCTAATCCTTCCTTGACATTTGAATTGCTTGCTTGTTCTCTTTTTTTATCTTTCATGACCAGAAAACTGCTTATCAGACTATACAGGAGCAAGGTCTTGGGGCTAACTGGGCAGTTGAGAACAAGTATATCTTCATATGTAGAATCTTTCCCACATACCACCCTCTGCCGGGTTGATGTTCAGTCACATTCAAACTCTTTTACCACTCTGGATAGATTCCTCGGTCCTGCATCCAATCATCTCAGTCAATCCTCATCCTTATGATGCCAAATAACTGAGCTGACAGCAAAAGCTCCTGTTCCATTCCATCCCCCTTTTTCCAGGACACATACAGAAATGTTGAATAGCCACATATACCTGTGGAACTGATAACTTCTGTCCACTTCAAGATTTGACCAATTTTTTACTGCGATGATGATGATTTGGTTTTTTGTTTGTTTGGAAGAAACCTTTCCTTTTTTATCATGGCTGCTTACTTTTCAGCACAATCAGATATTGTTATAAATGAGCAACACCAGAAGGATCCTCCATGGGAATCTTCAGAGTTTCTTCTTTGAAGGCAAATGTGAGGAATTCCTTTGACCTCATATTTTATGTAGGTTTACTTGATAAAGTGTACTAAATTAATTTAGGCTTCATCTGTTATCCAGGCCCCTCATTTTCAGCCTCAAGATAGGTACAGAAGCCCATATAGAAAAGAAGATTTCTCACATATATTAAAATTTAACATTTCCTCTTCAATTTCTATGGGATCCCAATGCTCACCATGTTGTCTGTCTGCATTCTATCTCCTCATTTATCCCTACATTATGTGCAAGGACTTTAGTTTACCAAAGTAATTTTTGTATTTTCCTGACCCAAATATCTATTAGAGTTTCCAAACATCACAGCACCTTTATTGTTACTTGTGTTGGGAATTCAGAACAGAAGATTTTTTCCATATAACAGGATTTTGTCAATTGAGGGGCAAAAAAACTAAAGGAAGATGTGAATAAATAGCTGGACATTCTGACTAATCACAAAATAACTGTAAACTTTTGGGAGGACGTAGCCTTGAAAAATGCAAATTGATCTTAAGGTGATAGGAGAAGAATTATTAGAGAACAGGAAAATGTTAGAAGAGCTCATGTTGCTTAGCCTAGCAATACCCAGCCATGGGTATCATGACATCAAAGGGAGTAAGAAGATAATTAATTAATTTTAGATATTAAGTTCCTCAATAACTAGTTGCTTCCATTTCTAGAGCGCCCTTCCACTTTGAAGCAAACACTCCTTTTTTTTTCAAAATGCAGAACATAAATTAAGTACTTGTGCCACCAGGGCTGTGCATTAGATAATTCAGGCAGTGTATTCCAGTCAGTACTTCCTACCACATAGTGAATACTCAGTTATCTTCTCTGTGACAGACATATTCACAAAGGTATTTTGTTTTCTGTTGTCAAAGAATTTGAATTAACTTGTTTGATCTTAGTCATGTACAGATGACTGTACTTGTACACACTTGGTTGTCCTATTTTGTTTCGGCAAGTGCTGTGAATTGTGACTGGCAGACGTAGGTTAACACAACACCTTTAATAGATTTAGCCAGGTGTCTCTGGTGTGAATCTCTGATAATCTCTGTGAATCTCTGCCACATCTTGGCACTGCTTTTGCACATTTTTAGCTAGTTTTGGCCCAGCCTGGGCAACTGTGTTTTATAGTGGATCTTCTGGGCAATCAAGACAGACACAAACCTCCATAACTTATTTCTATGCAAATCAATTCAGTGGTGCTCTTCAGGACATTTTAACCCAAACTCTAATTGGGTAAAACAAGACAAAGCCCACTTTGATAAAGAATTAGACCATGTATTGACAGTAGTTTTCCTTCTTCATGGAGCATGCAACAAAGGATTCTGAATTTTAAAATGTAAAGTTTGATAATTGAAACTTGCCAGGGTTTTATAGGCAGAAACTAATCTTACCAATGTGTTACGTAGAGTGTGTATCAATCTTTGTATGACAGCGTTTCTTTTTTAAAGAAGCAATGAAAATTCTTGGGCCTCTGCCCCTGACAGAATGCAAGATCGCTAAGATAACTTGCTTCCAGGTTTAGCTGTCTGAATACTTGACTCTAATCCTGTGAGAGTGCAGCAAAAGAGATATAATAAAGGAACTGTCCTTGTTTTTCTGAAGCTCTTACTCCTCCAAGGCAGTGTGTTATAAATATTGACTGAATCATTGTAATAAAACTGATTTTTTATTTATAATCTCTTTATGTTCTTGTCATGCATAATTTAGTATTGTTTAGCATGGATGAAATTGCTAGACTTCTGCAAATATAATTTATATTGGCCTTAAAGGATGACAAGAAACATTTGTACTCTTGTCTCTGGATTTCTGTAATGTCTTTGCTCCTGCTATATTGTAAATTTTAAATAATAAACATGATCACAGTATGAAACGTACCACATAAATTCTATGTGAATCCAACCTTTGAGTAGTTTGTGAAGATTCTCATTATTTCGGCATTCTTTGGCTCTGTTAGTCTGTATCTTCTTCATTGAACAGCTTCTTATGACAGAAAAGAAAAAAGGTTTGTAAGGAACAACAGCTCTCCATGCTTACCTATCACCAAGTCCCTTAAACAAAAAGAGATTTATTTTTTTACAATAGTTAGAAAGGAAGTATATTTCCTTTACAAATTAATTGAATTTTATGTTTTTGTATCTGCCAGACTTACTTGTAAAATTTGCCATACTGTCATTTAGAAGTCTATATGGTTAAAATAGTCACGTTTTTCCATGAGCATTTCAAGGCAGTTGCCTTGACTGAGATGAGAACTGTTTGTTTACTGTTGTAAACCACATTTTTTTAAAGATAATTTTATCCATAGTTTGAAAGTTGTAGTGAGTCTGGATATGGTAAGACTTTGAAAACAGGGAAATGAAAATTACTTAAAAATTTTAATAGCATCATGGAATCAGAATTATTTGGTTTGGAAGGGATCATCTTAAATATGATCTGCTTTCAATGTGCTGCCACGGGGAGGAACACTTTCCACTGGACCAGATTACTCAGAGCTCCACACAGCCTGCTCTTGAACATTTCCATAGATGGAACTTTCATCAGCCAATTTGCTACGACATTCTTATCTATAGAACTGGACCCAGTACAGACCCCTGCAAGGCACCACTTTGTCATTGATGTTCATCAGCACTCTGAGCTGTTGACCACAACACTTGGATGTGACCATCCAACCAATGCTTTATCCATTGAACAGTCTATCCATCCAATCCTCGTCTCTCCAATTTAGAGAGAAGGCTGTTGTAGGGAACTGTGTCAAAGCTTTTCAGAATCCCAGATAAGTGAAAACTGTAGTCTTTCCCTCATCCACTGGTGTTATCAGCCCATCAGAGAAAGTCACTGTGTTGGTCAGGCAGGACTCACCCTTGATGCAGCTGTGCTGGGTGTCTGGAATCACCTCCCTGACCTCCATGAGCCTTAGCAGAACTTCTAGAAGGATCTGTTAATGATCTTCCCAGGTACAGAGGCTGACGGATCAGAGCTCCCAGGTTCCTCCTCCTTACCCTTTTTAAAGATGGGTACAATGTTTTTTTTTCCAGCCACTTGGGATTTCATGTGATTACCATAACTTTTCATATATGGAGAATGGCTTGGCAACTGCACCAGACAATTCCCTTGGGACTCTGGGATGAATCTCACCACGTTCCATAGACTTATGTACATTCAGGTTCCTCAGGTGATCACAGACCTGATCTTTCCTTACAGTGAGCCTTTTGCTCCCCATTCACCGTCCTACCATCAGTCCACACAAGAGGTGTGAGAAGAGAGGTTTCCAGAGAAGACTGAGACAAAAAGAGTTACTGAGCACCTTAGCCTTCACCTCACCCATTACTACCAATTTACTAGCATTGTTTATCCAGGGGTTTACGTTGGTTTTGACCTCCCTTTTCTGGATAACACATTTGTAGAAGCCATTCCTGTTATTCTGTATGTCCCTTGACAGGGACTGTTCTAGCTTTGCTTTGGTCTTCCTTACCCTAGCTGTCCACAATTGTACCTCATGTCTATATTCTTCCCATCTCACTTATCCTAGCTTCCATTGTGCATATACTCCTTTCTCTTTAGTTTAAATAGCAGTTGCCTACTCAGCCAAGCCACTCTCCCGCCTCCCTTGCCCAATTTCTTGCTCCTGGGAATTGCTAGCTCTGGAGCTCTATAGAAGACTTCCTTAAAATTCTGTAGCTCCATTCCACTTGGCTATTTAAGGAATTCAAGCAAAAAAATAACTCTATAATTTGGATTGAACTTCAACAGAAATAACTTTTAGAGAAATTAATTTTTTAACAGAATTTATTATAGTAAATTTTAAATTCTATATGAAAGTACAAATCCTCCTAAGTAGACTTTTAAACAAACAAATAGGAAACAAGTCTATTTAAAAACTTCAGTCATAAATTAAAAAAGCAAAAATGTGTGAAATTTCTCGGGGAATTCTCTATTTACTCATGCTTTATATAGTCTAAATACAGGGAATTAAATATTATTTTAATCCATAAAACTCATTAGAATGTTTCCTTTTAGGTAAAAGTGAAGATAGCTGCACTGTAAGCTTCTGCTTGGCTTGTAATATAGGAATTAAACAAAATCTTCAACTTCTTTTCACCTAGTTTTCTTGAGGAAGGGATTCAAGATGAAGATGATAATTTCTTATTAGTTTAAAAGTTTCCAGATAATCCAAAAATTAAGTAAAACACAAACCTGTTTTATACTTAATATTACCTAGGCTTACCGAATTTTTTCCTCAAGTTTATATTGTTTTAAAAGCTTAAATTGACAGACTAATTAAAAAAATACAGTCACTATCGTATTGACAAAGTGTTAAATACAAATAACTGACACCAGATTATTTCAAAATGGGTTATTTGAATTCAAACCATAATTAGAGGATTTAATCTAATCTTATTCAGAGCCATTAATATGAGATGAGTTGTTGACTTTTGTTATGGGTTGGCTCAACTTTACTTATTTTTTCTTTTTCTCTGCCTGATATGAAAGCAAGTACAATACAAATATGTTAAGAGAAGTTTCCTGTGACTAAGCATTCAATCAATTCTATTGTACTTGCACTATCTTGTTTGCAATTGTTACCATTGTGTAACAAATAACAACTACTGATCTAATGAATGAGAAAAAGCAGTGTTAATGAAAGAGCATTTGATCAACAAAGAGACAAATTTGTAATCAATTCTGAAGTGTCTTTCCTTTCTTAAAAAAATCCATCTCCTTTTCCTTCCTTTAGAAACTCAACATACAAATCAGTTCCAATCTCTGATCAGAGACCACACTAAGTTTACTGAGAGGTAAGCATTCTGATAAAAGATCAAAAGCTAATCCTGCTGTCTCTTATTTTATGAATCAAACCGGCCTTCAGTTTTGAACAAATATTTTGCACACATCACACAAAAGTTACCTATTAATCCAATTCCTTGTTTGAATACTGTGGACAGAGACTATCTTCACAGATCTGCCACAGAGATAGAATTTCACTGTGGTGAGAATGACTGTGATAGAATATCAACCTGAGAATGGCTAATTCATAGGAATATTTCTCGCCCAAAGTTCCTTCAGCTAAAGAGCAATTAAAGCATCATGTCAATTCCCTGATATCATGTCATTAAAGGCGTCTTCAAGGCAGAGGTCCTTGCTAGCCATAGATGTTTGACAATAAAAATGTGGGTATACTTGTTGGGGTTCTCACTCTCCCCGGGAGCTTTGCCCTGGTCCACGTGGTCGGGCAAGTCTGGGCAGGCTGCGTTTGGGGCTGCAGTGAGTGAGGACTTCCCCTTGCAAGATGGAAAAGCCAGCCCTTTTTACCTCCTGAGTGTTCCTCTTTGCAGACACCAGACGAGGCGAAGGCAAGATGCAAAGTCCGTTTTGGGTTTCAGGTTCCGATTTTATTTCATTCCACGAGAGCCCATGTGGACTCTCAGAANCTCCAAGACACCCGTGGAAATTGCGTAACACACCGCAACATATACTGAAAGTCTTATATTACAGCTGTCTTCTGTTTGAAATGGATGACTGAATTCCATAAATAAAGGCACTTCATATAGTCACATGTCGTCTTAAGAGCACATCAAATAGGGGACACTTTTGGTGCTTTTCATTATTGGTATGATATATGCATTGTGAAAGACATTGTGTCTGTTCAGCTGTTGCACTGAATTATCTTTTTGGAAGTTCCTGCAGTTCTACATTAGTGACACAGAGAAGTCCCAATCATTGCTTCCATGTCACAATTTTATTATAGAGTTGTTGCTAATAATTCTGCTGATCTGTTTCCCTCATCTCCTGTACCCTGAGTTCTTTGGATGGCAACTTGATTTATTTGCACTTCCATTGCCAAATACCTAAGTGTTTCTAGCCAAGGAAGATTAAGATTATTTATATATTTTCAAGCAAGCATGCCTTCTTCAAAAACTATTTTTATTTAGAGGTATTTGCTAAAACTTTCTAAAAAGAAACTAAGGTTTCTTTTCCCACACATATGTGCATTTAGGATTCATGCACTTAAAACATTGTATTATAACACTTTCATGTTACAAGGAACAGTAAAACAAGAAATAATGAAGTAAGCTCTTCAAAGCACAATTTTTGCATCTATTACATATTTCCTGGTTTCACTGACGTGTGAAACGTCAGTGCCTGTTTCCTCAACGATCTGGGTAATCACAAAAGATGGCACTGGATATTAATCTACCAATAAGATGAGCCAGTGCAAATATCTAGCAAGATACAATGTGTGAATGTGGCAGAAACTTGTCTTCCTGTAGTTTTTCTAAAGGGTTTAGAATTTAGTCAATAACTTGAAGACCAGGCTATGAATCTTCATACCATATGTAATTTGGTTTTAGCCATATAGACCTGAAAGCCTGAAATCCACCAAATCTACATAGGCATGTAAGCATCTCTGAGTAAATCAGAAAATGCAAATATCCCAGAGAAAAATACTGCTTTTCATGTGGAATATATTTATAAATATACTAAACATTGTCAGAGTTCTGCTGATTCAGAATTTCTAAATTATGCACATGATAGAACTAGCTACAGTTTGGATTTTACAAGAATTAGAAGCATGCATCATGAAATATACAGCTGGAAGAACATGCAAAAGGACCAAAGCAGTCCCTGGACTGAAGAACATTTGCAGATGAAAAGACTGAAGAGATGAAAAACTAAGAACATGCATGGGACGAACTAAACAAAGAAGATTTATCTCAAAGGTTAATTAACCACTCTTTTAATTGTCAGTGTTTGAGGAAAGATTTATATCTTGATATTTTTGTGTTTTAACAGGATATAAGGAAGAAGTTCAGAAGTTTTATGTTTGTTTTACGGAGTAATATATGGTCATGGAATAAATTTACTGAGCTGCCTTATTGCAAAAAATTGGTAGCAAATATAAGAGGTGTGTCTTTGGGTTACAAATTCCGAAGAAGAAAAGACTTTTTGTGAAAATAATGAAAATTCAAGTTTCTGGTGCTGGGTAGTTTCCATGGCTGGATGATAGCTTTGGAACTATGGCTGGTTGCCTTAAAGGTGTAAATTTTGGAAAAGCAGCTTCCCCAGGAAGCTTTGAGGAAGGTGATTTGCACAGATTTTACACCAGGGTTTTGTGATCCTAATGATAAAGGAGTTCGGGTCCTGTGACATATTATTTAAGATGCCATTTATTGAAGCTAAGGAAAGAGAGGGTAGTGTAGATAACATTGCAGCCCTTCATGTACAGGGATTGTCACATCAAAAGACATTGAATGAATCTCCATTCAAGACACAGCTTGCTGTGTTGAACCCATATATGTATATACATTTACCCTTTTTGGTCCTTTGTTCCCTTACGGGTTTTTTTTTTCCTAATACAGACTGAACTCTGTTTTCGTAGGGGGATAGTCACAGAGGAAAAGGTCCTTTAAATTTTTTGATGAATACATATGTTAAACATATGTGAAAACACAATGCTTATATTTAATTATCTTTCACCTGAGACTGTAGCCATACAAACATTACATTGGTTCGGTGTCTGTATGGAGGGGACAAATCCTGTGTACTAAAGTAATAAAGGTGAGTTCTAGTTCTTCAGACAGTATAATACTGTACCCAAACCAGATAAATAAAGGTGTAATGAAGACAAATATCAAGAGACCAGGAAGGCCTCTCTTTTTTTATTTAGTAGAATATCCTGGAGATACATTAACTTGTTTTCCTGTTTGCAAGCTTTTTCCTTCTTGCTAAAGAAATGCCTAGAGCCCTGAAATTTCAATGCATTTGTCTGTAGCTCTGAATCTTTTTCCTTCATAGTTCTGAGGATAACTTTTTCCTTATCTGAAAGTCAAACCTTGTATATATTGCTTATTCAACCTAAACTGCACATGAAAATGGCTTGAGAGACTAGAAAACTCAGCAAGTTTTTTGCTCTCTTTTGGTTTAAAAGAAGTTTTGCAAAATGTTATAAGTCTTGATTTTTTAACATTCAGAATAAAAAGCCAGAATCTTCATTGCCAGCATCAATTTTCCATTTGGTAAATACTGATTTCCTTATACAGTTGTCCCCCAATACACCCGTCTTTTTCTTCCTTGCATGGCTTACAATTGATGTGGATCTTTACAAAAAGATAGTACAGAGAGTATCCAGACAATTTAGGAGTAACCTTCAATTAGTCTGCTGTTATTGCAAAAACTGTTCATGTAGCTTCATTTTTGTGGGTTTTATGAATTCAGAAAAATACAGTTACAGCTCTCTCTTTGTGAGCAGTACACTTGTAGTCTTAAGATCTACATTGTGTCTTCCTACAGAACATCAAGACACTGCTAATAGCTGGATGTCCCAGACTATGACTTATCCATGTCCTCTTCAGCCTGATTATTTACCGTGCTAGGCTGCATCTTCAGATATATTTTTATGCTTAGCTTTGCTTAATTTTTCCTCTCTGCCCTTCAAAAATGCACTTATCTGCTAAAGACAATCTCTATTACCAGCAGCCTCAGTCTTCCAAGGCCTCAATGACAGCAATTTTTAGGTGTCTGTACCTGCGTACCATATATGTTGCTGTGGACACAGACAATGTTTTTTACTGTTAAAGACCCACAGGGGTTTCTGATGTTGAGGAGGGGCAGTTTTAATTCTGTAGGGTTTTCTAACCTTTGAAGTGCCTTGTGGGTTTGAGACTTTTCTTTAAAACACTTTTTTTTTGTAGCTACATCTCAAGATACAGACTGTGAGAAAAAGTGCTTAAGCTGTTATCTTTAAGTTAAGAGCATGAAATTAGAGATTGTGCAGAGGTAATGTAATAATTCTGAAAAGTGCACATCTCAAAGTTCAGAACTAGTAGGAGCCTTTTAATTCTGACAGTATGAAGCATGACTTTTTAAGTTGCTGCATTATGTAGTGTATCTGAAAAGTCTGAAGAGTTTGGATTTGGTCACCTAAAAATTACTGGTGATACTGGTATCACCAGACCTGGAGATTTTTTTCTGCAGTGCTACTTCACCAACTATAGGCAAGATGACTTAAAACTCCTCATATTTTATTTAAACTCTGTCAGGGCAGGCAGGTAGAAATGTACAAGTGCATCCAATTAACACAGAAAAATAACTGTGAAACTTCATGTCACTTGCTTTCACAAGTGTAGTAAAGAAGAGAGGGGAGAAATACAAATTCTTCAGGATCCAGGAGGTGGACAGGCAAGCAGGTAGGCATTTCCCCATACGACTGGAAGTCCTGTTGTACCATTTAAAACTGAAAATTAAATATTGCAGTATTCTATAACTTAAGCATATTAAGACACAGATGGAAGTATTTCCTTCTCTGAACAGTTTGTTCAGGTTAGGGTTTTTTAAAATCTCTATATTAAAATGCTGATCAGAACAAACAAGAGACGTTTTTCATGTGCAGTAGGTGGGAATTTTTATCTTCATTTTCATGCTTGCTTAGATATTAAAATAGTAAAATTTACTATTTTAAACACAGAAAGCTGATTTGACAGCTCTATTTTCTTCTGCTGCTCAGCAGCTCCTTATATGTAGATCTACAGCATCAGCACAGGCATTGCAGCATTTGCTGGCATGTCTTTGGAATTCAAATTTCTGTTTTCATCAAACCTCCTTATTTTAGTAATAGAAACAGAATTTGCATCTTCAGAAATAGTTGGAGATTTTTTTTAATATCCCTCACTGAACAATCTCTTCCCTTGGCATGGCTTTACTGTTATGGGGCTGGGTGGGCAGTGTAGCAAACCAAGGACCCAGGAATAATGATTGATATCTGGAGTTATATGATGCCTTGTGCTCTACAGGAGGTCTCAAGCCAAGTACATGTGCAGCCTGTAAATGCTTGTTGGCAGACAGAGATGTCCAGGAACACTGAGGTCTCAGAAACATTATTTTTTTAGAGTGATTTCTCATTGGTGCTACTTTTGTAAATATCCATAAGAATATTTTCCTGCTGCTTTTTCAAATGCAATTCTTTCTTCCATTCCTGAGCAAAAGCAAACAAATTAACCCATTGGGACCTGACAACAAGACAAACCAAATGTTATTTCCTATAAGAAGATTGTGTGTTTAATTCCTACATGAGTATGTTTTATCACATCATAATGGCAACAACCTGAAAGGCAAGAAACGGCACTAGGGCTTGGTATTTTGCTTGGCTTTTGTGCCTGTTACTTATATTGCCTGCCTAGGATAAATATTACTGTTGCTCCCAATAGATGATTTAGTCTTCTGAGGTTTCACTTTGTACTATTGTAATGCATCTACCATGAGAATAAAAATTATGAATAACAGAAAACAGGGAACACTAATTTTGTTATACTTCTGTTTTTATTCCTATTTCTTCCTCTGCTTCATGATGTCATTTTAAAACTCAGTGAGGGAGAAGAATGATATCAAAGGAGGGCTAGGTTGTTCAGTGATTGTTAGAATAAAGATGGGAAGTGCAGTATATGGTAGTGTTCTTTGCCAGCCTCAGTCACTAAAGTCTAGGGCGTGCATGCTGTTGCTAAGGAAAATTGGTTATGTGAGTCTCTTACATCATTAATATTTTGGTTTGAAATATGTCATTCTTGTCATCTTGCAGTGTATGTCTCCAGTAGTTGAAGCCCTTACTTAAAGCCCTGTCATGCAACAAATGAATAGGTTGGTTTAGAGGTAGTAACAGAAAAGCTACAACAAAAGAAAGCAGATTGCAGTGTGACTGCAGGTAACTGAGACTACCTTGGCTTCTTCTAGTCAGAAAAGACAAAGGAAGCTGAATTGTTAATTTATATAGTTTTTCTTGATAAACCAGAGCCTGTGTCCACTTGGTATAGGATGTATGGAAGGAGAGGATCAGTAAAAGGAAGTGGACGAGAGGTTTCCGTGGTATCCATATGACAGATTACATGAAACAAATTGGATCTTGTGCATTTCTAAACACAGAATGGTTTGTACATTTTAGATGTGTTCAAAGTGATGAAATCTAGAAATATGTAATTGAAGACTTGCATGCAATCATCTCAAGATTTTGTCTTCCTAGGAAGTGAACCGCTAAGGGAGTGTTTTATTATTCTAAGCTCTCAAATGATGCCTTTATTCCTCACTCATGCTACATCTTCTGTGTTGGCATTAGGAGTCTTGTGATGATCATTATGAAAAATAGACATAATGAATTTAACAAATGAGTCAAAATATCTTTTAGAAAAGTTATTAGAGAAAACAACTGCTGGGCAAAATCTCCTCCAGGCTGTCAAGATGCAAAACATTTTAAGGTATTATACTGTTGATTCAAGAAAATTTCTCAAGTTTCATTCATAAAAAATGAGATCTATTTCAAACAAAAAGTACTTCACAATCAAAGCATAGATAAGGCTGTCAAGCTATAAAAAGCAGTAATACTTGTTTAAAAAAAAAAGCAACAAACCCCCAACAAAACAAAATAAACCAAACAAAAATCCTCTGAACACTCCACACTTAGACTGCTTTTAGGGACAAAAGCTGAGATTGCACCTGATTAAGGAATAATGAAAAGCTCCTGTTGTTCTGGTACTGAAAAGGTATACTACCTCACAGCCCCCTCTCCTTTACCCTACTTGTGTAGGGACCATTCCAAAAATTCTGTGTGTGCTAACAGCCTGTGTTGCCTGTACATGGCTGCTCTGGCTGCTCGCCATAATTTGATTGTTCAAATAGAGAATAGGACAATGTCTCAGACAATTCTTACATCTCCTTAGGTTCCCTGCCAACTGTACCATTGCCTTTCTATGAGAAGACTACTAGAATATTTGAATTTGGATAACAGACCCAGTAATATAGGGGCATAAATGCAATTTGCTATTTCAGCAAAAATGTTCAACGGTATGTAGAGATACATTAAAAATTAGCACCATTTTGGATGAAAAAGTAACAATTATTTGTTTTCATTTAGTGACAATTTCTAGACAAAGAAACGGCAACAAAAATCCCTTATAATGTGATAGGTAAAGATTTTCGGTGCCTAATTTCTTCTGCATACAAAATGGATAATATCCATTGCTGATAAAATAATTTAAAGCTTACCTTATATTCATGTCTGAACAGGATGGAAGACAGTACTATTAACTCTTGATGGAGGTGTATTAGTCCATACAGCCTATCCCCTTCTTTTGGATACCGAGTTCTGCCCAGAAGAGAAGCACAACAAATAGATGTTTCACCCATCTTCTGAAGACTTCCAGGCTAAGTAAATCTAAAGGACAAACACCTGGTAACTTACCACTTTCCTTATGTACAGTACAGTGGGCATGGGTTTAAATTACTATTTCCTGAGAGAGTTGCCACTCTCTCTGTGTCCTTAGCCACCACTGTGTATTCCAGAGTTATATGAACTTGGTCAGAGATGCCCAGAGGTTTCTCAAGCAACACTACAAGGTGTATAGGTCACTTGGTGCCATGTTGCGCAGTGTTCTTTAATTTTTACCATTTTATACTTCTGTATTTGGAGTATATTACATTTTTCCAGATAGCATAATAGGATACATTTAATAATTCTCTCTTTATAATCTACAATTTGTGAAGATTTGGAGAAGAGGACGTTTTTTGAACTTCAGATCAGAGGCTAGCGCTATCTTAAAGACATAGGTGATCCTCCTGATTTAAGAAAAAAAGTCACATAGATGGGTAGGCAGAGCAGTCCTCAACATTGCTTCTTTTAAGGCACTAACACAATCCCTGAGGAAAGTGTCCCACCTGACAGTATCTCAGGTTAGAAAAGGCTACCTCAGGAGTCTCAGGCAGATAATTCTCACCATTACTTTTCCTATTCATTTGTCTGACCTCTCTCTAAGGAAAACACTATTGCCAGTGTCTATAATCCTATATATGCAACAGAACACAGATGCCCTCAGAGGTTTTTTTCTGGAAGTTACAAATAAATATGATTAACAGTTCAATCCAAATGAGACAGAAAAAAATAAGGTTAGCTTTGGCTTTGTTACCTATGAATCTAAATTTGAGTCAGACATTATCAGTCATTGTCTTTTAAACCTCCATTAGCATTAGAGGGTGAGATATCCCCTTGAGGAAAATGCAGACAAGATAATTTTTCCACAGTTCTTCATTAGGGCAAGAATCTCATGGCAATTCTAACATTGCTGCTGTCCCCTGGCATTCATGAGGGTGTGGGTTATGGCAAATTAATCCATCTACTGTTAATACTGCTTTTTCTGCTACAAGCCCACTCCCATCTTGTGAAGTTCCCTCTGCAGTGTTCAGGAAAGCATATATACTTTCTTCTCTTAAAGACTCATGCTCAGGATGTCTTTGGCTTAAATAGCACCAGATTTGTTGTGAGAACTCCTTATGTTATCTTATAAATCCTCAGCATGCTGTCTAGATCTCCCTGTTGATGGTATTTGCAAATTTTATTGTTACAGCTAGGTGCTTCTGTGGTGGGTTTTGAGTTGGTTAAATTTGTCATTGTACTTACTAATTTTTTGTTGTGAGGTATGGATTAGGAGGAGGGTAAAACAGGCTCAAAATTTAGAGTATGAAGAAAGCTTTATTAACAAAACCAAAATAATAGAAAAAAAATTAGAATGAAATTTTCAGAACACTTTCCCTCCCCCTGCCCAACTTTTTTTCCCCCAACTGACAATGTAGAGACAAAACTTGGGATTTTAAATCAGTTATCACTTCTGCAATAATCTTTCTTCCGTTCTTATAGGGACTTCTTGCATTCTTTTTGTCATGTCATGGAGACTTCTCCACAAGAACACAGTCTTCTTGTGATCTTTCATTTTCAAGAAGAGCAGCTGTTTGGTTTAAAAATCTGTTATTGTGAAGTTCTTTTCACTTTCACAGTCTTTTTACAGATGAATGAATGGGCCATGTCAATTTATGAGGTATTATTTTTAAGAATGAGCTGTTTAAAGGTAAAGGTTCTCTTCATTTATTTCTGTGGTCATTTTTATCTCTAGGAACAGAGGTTTTCTTCTTCTCTCCCTGGGGCACAGGGTCTTCTTCACTCTCACTGCTCTCTCTCTCTCTGTTCAAGTTTTTTATGGAGTTGCAGTTTTATTAACATTTCATTTGTTTAATTATGGTTGCTTCTGCTCAGGTCTACAGTTTGAATACTCTATCCTACCATACATTCTTATGAATTAAAGGGAATATTGTAGTATATCATAGTCTATTTTTATGGTGTTACTAAAAGAAGTTTCCGCTTCAATATTAGGGCATTTCTTCATTTTTTTCATCCGGAACTTGACTTTTTTTTTATTGACTTTGGTGTCTTCATGTGTTGTCTTTTTATGTGTTGTTGCTTTGTCACTCACCCAAGGGGAGAATCGTGGTCTGTAGGTTTCATCTGTGCACCGAAGGGGTTATCATTTCACCCAGACCAGCAGGTGTTGGTGGGCAGCTGTCAAAGCAGTCATGGTGATGGATTTCAGGCTCCACCCTCTGCCCAGCAGCCGCTGAAAGACCCGTGAAAAAAAGGGCCTGGTCCAGCCCAGTGCTCAACAGGATTCCTCAATTGGTGTGGGCCCAGAGGAACAGAGACAGAACTTGGTGTTACGAGATGTCAGCAGCTACAAACTGATCCAGCTTCGGCCAGGGCCCCCTGGCCTCCCATCCCCCACCCTGGAACCATTGGGGTCTGGCCCAGCCCAGCCAGGCTGCACAGGCTGCACCACAGTGGGGCCGGCCCCACCTGAGCTCTGGTACTTTATGAGGCCAGAAACAAAAAAGACCTTTTTGACTTCCCGGGTTTTAAAATGTGGAATTCACAGAAACAGACCTAGCTTCTCAATGGTTTTAAAAAACTATTTGTTAATTCTTAGAACTAGAGAACTATCGGATTTTTCCAAACAGAAGCAGCTCCCAACAGCCTCTCCCAAGAAAATCACTTCTGTAAGTGGTTTTCTTTCCAAATATCAACCAATGCAAAACCTGCACAGCTTCTTTGATTAAATAAACAAGTTTACCTATCATTTTAATTGCAAGTTCATCTTGCAGGCTGTTATTTATTCTGAATGGAGAAACCACACAGATTTGATAAGGCTGAAGCACAAGCTGTGGTATGCAGTGGAGGAGGAAGCTGGAAGGCAAAGGAACCATTTTCCTGTAATCACTGATTAGAATTCTTTTTTTACCTTAGTGCCTGAGTCTGTGAAATACTAAATGGAAGTTGATTGGCTATTCCTATGTCTTTTTAGACCTCACTCATAGCTAGCAAAATTCAAATATGTAACCTTTTACCCAAAATCCAGTAATGTCAACACGATTGCTGATGCTTTTAAAAAGCTTGAAAAAAGCTAGTTATTTTCTCAGCTGATTGAATTTTGCCACATCACATGTCAATCTCTTGAAAATGTTTTTTGGTTTGTTAAATCCTAATGCATACTACAGTGATTGAACTATAGTACAACCTAGAAAGACAGCTGCAAGCCTACAGCTATGTTTTAAAGGGCATTCTACATCCCCTGTGTTATCACAGTTAATTAGAAGACTCACCAGTTCAACTTCTGGCTTTAATGTGAACCTATCTGAAATTCTGATTTGGAAGAAGACTCTTTGAGGAAGACAATCTGTAAACTCAGAGCCAAGACTTTAACTGCATATAAAATGAGTCCCTTCATTGGCCATGAGGTGTAACTGAGTTAGAAAGAAATTACAAACACAACACCAATAATAAAACTGATGTGATGCCAGAGCTCGCTTGCTCTTCCACGGTATTATGCTGAAAGTGGGACACCCCTTGGGAGCTGGGTGACTCAAGGTGCAGCTTAGAGCAAATGCTCCACAGCACAAAGACATTATTAGGCATGCAGCGGAGTCAAGGATGAGGAGATCTACAGTATGGGTTCCAAAGGGTTTTATTCCAGTGGAGGGTCCAGGAACCGAAGACCCAGAACCGTGTAAGTGTTTTTAAACTGGGGAGGTTCTAGGGGAAGGTAAAAACCTTTAACCAATAGGAAGAAACTAGGGGAGGTGTGGAAGGTAGGGTTTACATTTAACAACCCAATAGGGAAAATAAGGGGAGGAAAGTAGGTCACATGGGCCCATGGGGCATTGAGGATTAGGGGATTTCCAAAGGGGTGGTCCAGGCAGGAGGTTGACGTGAGGGAAGATTGACAACTGGGTGAAATTACAGACAGGAAACATTCAAGAAAAAGGGGTAGGGTTGGGGCAGCATAGACAGCTCGGTAGGAGGACACCAACTAGGAGCAAACCAATGACTCAGAGGAGTGACAGCACAAACCATTTAAATAAAACACACCACAACATAAAACACTGTGACAATTTAACAATGTAATTTTGTATCTTGGGTAAATTTTGCAGTCTTTTTCTAGAGAAGATCTCTATCTTGTTCAGTAAGTTATTAGGGAAATTAGTCCTTCCTCATGTGACTAACTAAAAAACAATGAAAATAGGAACATTTGTATTTAAGCACTGTCTTTTACACAAAATAGCAGTGAGGCAGGCTGAACCAAGAGGTGCTCTGCTCTTCACAGGCTACCACTAGGCTTAAGAGCTTTTTTGGGGAAACTATTACCTGTGTGTCCTTTGTTCCTCTCAGTCAGTGTGGGGAGCAAAAGAAATCCTGATGCATTTTGTCTGTCTGTGTTTTATCACCTCTATGAAATCACAATAAAACTGAGCTCTCAGTATTGGGGTACTATGGGAACAGCTCCCACAGCTCCTTTACCCCATCAGCAAACTGCAAGCTCTCAGCTGTAGCTCTCATTCACTGAAAACTGTTCAACATCATGCTCTTGATTATGTATACCTAATAATAATAATAAACCTCATTGACTATTCATTGATCAGTTGATCCTTAACCAAGATGTATTTTCTGTTACCCATGAATGCACTATCAGGTGAGTGACATCAGGTATAAAATATCTAACAAACACAATAGCAGCATCAGTGTTTCTCACTAAACCACTTTTCTATCTGCACCAGAAAAAGCATACAAAGCCATTTGACATCCTCCATGGCCCTAAAGCAGTTCATGAAATCTTATTCAAAGCCAGATATGTAATATCCCTTTTGGTGTGAACACCATCAGTAAGAAGGAGACATGCAGATGCCTGGGAACCAAGCACTCCAGCATGCAGGGCACAGATACATTTATCTGGCAGTGCAGCTTTAATGAATTCCAGCAGCTTCAATGAATTCCAGCAGCTTCTAGCTGAGAGCAAAGCAGGCAGCACTAGCTCATTGCAGTAGAGCTCCCACATGTCTTAAAATATGCAAGGGCTGGATGTCAAGTGTTACTACCTTGTGACCAAACACGCACAGAATAATGTGAGGATTAATCGGAAGTACAGGTAGGTACATACAAGTCAATATAAAAAAAACTATAAATGGTATATACTGCAAGTAGTTACTGCAAATACATCAATGCAAACTATTAGTCTTCATAATTTGAAAAAAAAACAAAAACCAACCAAACCCCAATGGTTATGCAGCTGTTATTTGCTGCTTTTTTCTGATTTCAGATAGTTAAAGCATAAAAAATTATCAGAAATCAACATTTATCAGAAAAAACAATTCACTGTATTCGGGTCTAGTTCTTAATGGTATTAATAGTCTCTGGATACTTTTAGTGCTGTAATAAATACACCATATCTGAGTTGTGTGTCATTCTTAATTTAATTAAATAATAATTAATTTTACTGGGACTAGAGGAGGGTGGGAAAGGGGAAGAAGACTGGATGGGATATTTGCATGAATGATCTTATTTGTGCACCAGGACATTGGAAATAGTCATCATACCTACTGAAAGAAGATTATATTAATTTTTGGAAATCCTTTATTTGGTAAATAAAGGTGTTTTGACACCTTGAAGATTCATCATCAGCATAGGCAAAATTTATCTATAGTTCATCAGTGACATACAAGCAACATTTTAAATTTAAGGCTGCTAATTGACCCTAATGAACACAGAAAAAGTTATGAGATCAATAATATTTACATGCTTACCTGCCTACCACAATCTGTGCTGAATTTGAGAAGACAGCATTTTCCAATACATTTTTTTAACTAGGAAAAAAACTGTCAAAGAAGATAAACTATCTTTAAATAAGAAACTAGCTTTTTTCCTGCTGTCTTATCACACAACACTGTTGTGATGAGGATGGCCACAACAATCTTTAAAACTTTAGGGTCTCCTGACACCAGGGCAACCAAGGTGCAAATAAAAGGAGATAGTTTGATGGAGTGCCCAAAACCAAAAGAACTTTGATACGAAAGTCAAGTAGGGATGAGGCCCATAAACTGCACATGTTCAGACACATTCTGAAAGATAAGAAATCAAGGGGAATTAACAATATATACACTTGGGGGAAGAATGTTATAGAAACATAACCATATAGAGGAAACAAGTAACCAATAGGGGAGCAGAACTTGGACAAATCAGCATAACCTAATAACACTAGGGCATGATGGGTAGGTATCTCAAGCTTGCCCTAACAAATGTTTCCTAGGTCTTGAAATTAATACCTGATGCTTCAGGGATGAAGTCTTTCCGGCTCTGTGCCCTAGAAGGGACAACTCCCGTATCTCCCCCTTTTTCTTTATTAAAAAATGAAACATCTCACTTAACAATAAAAACAGAGCTGAAAGACCTCTGCAAAACTCTATAAAAACGTCCAAACAAACAAGGAACAACAAACAGTACAATAACCATAACAATTAATAACCCTGTTTTAAGTATTGACAACACCCAACCCTTCAGTCTCCAGCTTTTGAAAAGTCCTTTGAACCAGTTTCCATCATCTTCCTGAAGCTTCCTGAATGCCTCCCTCAGTGCCTGGATGCTCTTGTGGACTTGCTGGGACTGATACAGCACATAATCTCAAAGTCTTCACAGCCATGCCCATGTGCCAGAAGGACAAAATCTTACTGCCCTGTTCTGCAAGGTGGAATGTCCTACTGTATCAACATCTGAGAGCAGGCCACTTAACGCCAGGGAGGTAGCGTTGGTTTGGTTACTTAGCAAGCACTTATGATGATCCAGTTGTCCTAGAGCTTTGACTCAGTGCTGACACAGTGCCAGATTTTTCCCCAGCCAGCACCTGGCACCAGGCTAAGAGTGGGCTGTTCCCAGAAAACAGCGCAATCCAGGATACAGATGTAGAGGGCTTATGCTCCACAGCACAGATGGTTCAGCATTGACAGCAGGAGCAAGGATGAGGGAGAGGCCTTTTGGGTGGTTTCCAAAGGGGTTCACTCTCCAGAAGGTACAGGGACAAAAGACAAAAGATTCAGGGATACAGCAACTCCCGGGGGAGGAGCAAGGGGAGGGTACGAATCATGAACCAATAGGTGAAAGACTGGGGAGAAGCATAGGCTGTGATTATAAAATACCTAAACCAATAGGAAAACCAAGGGGAGGAGAGTGGGTCACATGGTCCAATGGGGCTTCGAGGTTTAGGGGAATTCCAAAAGGGGCGGTCCAGGCAGGGAGTTGGCACAGGGAGGATGAATAACTTAATGGGAGGGGAAACCGGAACATTCAGGAACAAGGGGCAGGTATCAGGGTGGATTAGCAAGTGAATGGGAAGACAGAACTTAGGGTGGAACCAACAACATAAGGGAGGGGGGGCTACAACTTAACAGTACAGGGTGAGGGGTACAACTTAGCCATACAGAAGGTAATTGAACCAAATACAGTGAACAGAACCACACCACAACAGGTTGCAGCCCCCCAAGGAGGGATGCTACCATAGGGAGGCTGCTGTTCTCTTGCTCTTAGTCCAATAGGTGATATCAACCTTGCAGTCAGCTTCAAAATAACGTGTGGATCTTTTTACTCTGTCTTTCTTGTTGTGAATAATTTTAATATTGGGTGCCACCAAAGTAAGCCTCCCCAAGCTACAAGGTCCACCCTTGATAAATGAGGGTATACCAGGCCATGCTTTATTCCTGCAAATGAGAAACACATCCTGCGGCAGTTGAAATGGATAGCTACAGGAGCACAAGGTTATGGGAGAGGTGTAATTACACCATTAACCCTGATTTTAAAAAGTAGGATGGTATGGGGACATATCCCATCTGACAATTTCTCTGTCTTTTGCAATTTTGGCTCTTTTCCCCTTCTCCCATCTTGGCCGATAATAAAGTCTTACACAAGAATCCATTTTTACTGAACAAAAGTTTCTCATTCCTGAGGTTTGTGTAGTGCATGTGAGAGCTTTTAGGCCAGAAGTCCCAGGCATCGGCAGGATTGCGTTTCCATTTGCCATTGCGATTACGCTTTGCATACTATGGATGGCATCCTCAGTTAACAGCCACACATCCATAGGTAACCCCACTACACAGGTGGAAAACGGGTCATCAGGGCTAGCAATGGCCAGGCACATGGTATCTTGGTTTATGGCTTTTGCCAGGGTTACTGATACATCGTGTTTTGGCTGTGAGAGTATCCAAGCGAGGATCCAGCTTGCAAACAGGTTGAGGGAGGTAAGCAGGAGCTTCTCATAGGTCATCTTCAGGAAGGTTGTCTGGTCCAGGTGTCTCTGCCACCTGTTATCTCTCATCTTGGGGGAAGCTTGGGGGTTCTCTCTGGTGGATCCTTGTTCAGACCCTGTAGGTAAGGCTGGATGTTTTTTGCTGAAATACACCAAGGTGCTTTACCTATGGAGACACAAGGGTATCCCCTCTCCCAGGTAATTTATGGAAATGGCCCAGGATCTGGCTTGTTTCTGGATTTTTTTATTCTGGTGGCTCTTCCTTTAACAGAGCCTGTGATGTGTTTGAGAAATGTCTAATATTAGGGGGATTAAGGTCCATAAATTAATTATTTTAAAAACTAAAAAATATTGGGTGTTTTTAATTTTAACATTTCTTAGTCTCTCTATAGTTAACAGAGTCTCTACTCCCCCTTTCCATTTATCTAAAAGGCATTTGAGAGAACCATGGGCTCTCTCAACGATGGATTGACCTGTGGGGGAGTGGGGAATGACAGTGATGTGGGCAATTCCCCATTGGTTGAAAAAGTCTTGTACTCTCTGAGAGACATAAGCTGGCCCTTTGTCAGTTTTTATTTCCTGGCGGATACTCCAAGCTGCAAATGCATGAAGAAAGATTGCATCTGCAGTTTTCTCTTTTGTATGCACTGAGGCAAAGATGGCACCTGAGAAAGTATCAACCAACACATGGATATACCTGAACCTGCCAAAGACAGATAGTGAGTTATGTCAGTTTGCCATAACTTCAAACTGCAGAGTCCTCTTGGGTTAACTCCTGCCCCTGTAGATGGTAAAGAAAATTTTTGGCAACTGGGGCACATACTTACAATAGCTTTAGCCTGATCCCTGGTGATGTTGAACACTCCATATGGGGTATGGGCAATCTGATGAAAAAATGAATGGCTAAGCTTTGCCTGTTCAAAGATGTTTGATAATGTTTGTGCAGCCATAGCATGTGTATCTGCCTGGGTGTTACCTTTTGTTAATGGTCCGGGCAGGGATGTGTGGGAACAGATGTGCATTATAAATTAAGAGTGCTGCCTTTGGGAGAGAAGGAAAATCAAATTTTTAAGCAAAGAATACAACTTTGACCATTAGCAACTTCTTTGAAAAGGGAATTTCAGCCCATCTGACAATTTCTGCGATATAAGCCAAATCGGTAACCAAACTGAAAGGGCAAGGAAATTTAGAAAACACTCTTACAACCACAGCCAAGTCTACAATTTGAGGAGAACCTTTAACAATTTCAATGTCTGACTGCCAATTATTAGTTTTAGGGTTAAGCCAGGTTATTACTGATTTTTGAGATTTTCCTGACCCATCTGTGAACAATGTAAGGGCTTTAAGCGTTAGGGATCAAATTAAAATTAGAATGCAGCAGTTTATGTTTTTGATAATGGATAGAAATTTGACCAGTGCAATTTTCTAGGGCAATTTGAAGGTGCTTTGATTGCTGCAGAAGCCAATTTAAATGAGAAGAGGTTAAAGGCAAAAATATAAGTGAAAAATCTTTTCTAGCCAGGGACAGCAATTGGGATCTGGCCTTCATGGTTAGTTGAGCCATCATTTCAGGCTGAGTACAGATTGCTTTGCCTGGTTTGTGGGAAAGGAAAACTCATTACAAAATTAAGAAGGGGTTGAGTAACTTAAGATCCCACTGGAAAACGAAACCATTAGGTTGAGGTCCCTTTCCCAAAATTACAAACAGAAAAGGCAGAAGAGGGTCCATTCAGTGTGCCTGGTGAGTTTGTATGGCTTGTAATACTTCATTTCATGTGTCTTTTGCTTCTGTCATCAGGCATCTATGGGAATCCAAAGCTAGGTCTCCTTTCAGCAAAGCAAATTATGGTTTCAGGTTTGTGTTCGAGATCTCCAACAGGTATATTACCCAGTTAATGGTATCCAGGAGCTTCTGCATATCGTATAAGGTCTGAGAGTTCTCACTGAGCTGTAGAGGCTATGGCTGTATGGTCTGTGCAGAAATCCTGTATCCTAAATATTTCCACAGAGCGACCAGAAAGTTGCTTCTGAGACACTTAGTCTTGCCTGCTGGATGACGTCAATGGTATCCACTGGGTATGTTACCCAGTTAATGGTATCCAGGAGCTTCTGCATATCGTATAAGGTCTGAGAGTTCTCACTGAGCTGTAGAGGCTATGGCTGTATGGTCTGTGCAGAAATCCTGTATCCTAAATATTTCCACAGAGCGACCAGAAAGTTGCTTCTGAGACACTTAGTCTTGCCTGCTGGATGACGTCAATGGTATCCACTGGGTATGTTACCCAGTTAATGGTATCCAGGAGCTTCTGCATATCGTATAAGGTCTGAGAGTTCTCACTGAGCTGTAGAGGCTATGGCTGTATGGTCTGTGCAGAAATCCTGTATCCTAAATATTTCCACAGAGCGACCAGAAAGTTGCTTCTGAGACACTTAGTCTTGCCTGCTGGATGACGTCAATGGTATCCACCAATGTCGCATCCAGTATGGAGGTGTCTTTAGTGGTGAGCAGGATGACCTGTGGATGAACCTCATGGACTGGTGTTAAGACCTCAGCCACAAACCACTGGCATATAGTGGGACTGTTTTTCATACCCTGGGGGAGCACAGTCTGAAGGGGAGCTTGCCTGTTAACAGTTGGAACCAAAAAGGCAAAACAGGGTGTATCTCTGGGTGTAAAGAGATATTGAAAAAACAGTCCTTCAATCAATAATGGTCAAATGCCAGTCTCTGGGAATCATGGTGGGCGAAGAGAGACCTGGTTGGAGAGCACTCATGTCCTCCCTGACCTCACTGATCTTCCTGAAGTCTTGTAGGAGTCACCATTTGTTATTGCTCTCCCTTATGACAAAAATGGGGATATTCCAAAGACTGGTGGTCAGTGTTAAGTCTTTCTCAAGCTGAGAAAGCTCCATGACTAGAGAATTTAGCACAGCCAATTTCCTTTCTGGGAGGGGCCATTGATCCACCCATATAGGGTTACCAGTTTTCCAGGTTAATTTGAGGAGGCTGCACCACTCTATGGCCCCAGTCAAAAATCTGTCTCTAGGCAGATACTCTATTGCATTAGAATGTCTCTACTGTACAGAATTATTGGTGTGTTTGTTTCAGTCCTTACCCCAAATGGTCATGTTGTGGTGATGCAATTGCCAGGTCCTTTAGTTTTGATTAATTCCATGCTCTAGAAGCTGCCACTGTCTCCCCTGATTCCAGATAGTATCCTCATGGCTGTTGTAAGAGCCCAGTTAGGAGACCACCTGGATAATGATGTAACAGTAACATCTGTTCCTGTGTCCATGAGGCATGTTAAAATAATCTTTTCATGGTTGAATTCCAGTGTACAGGTGATTTTTGGTTGATTATGGCTGATTACTAGAGTCCACATCACTTCAGAGGTGTTAACAATTAAGGTGTTAACTGTTTAATAGTTAAGGTGTTAACAGTTGTTAACAATGTTAACGGAGAGCAGTATAGCCTGTGCCATGATAAGTCCCTGAGGTATAAAACAGGGTGGATTGGGCGACATTACCAATACTGTGATTTCTTGTTGGGCGGTTACTGAGAGCACTGATGGTAAAATAGACTCCCTCAGTTTTGGCTCGACAGTCTTCAATAATTAACAACTCACAGGGCCGGCCTTCAAGCCCGAACTGTCCAGCTGGTAAGCTGTACAGAGTAAAACACTCAGTTAATGTGATGGATCGTGCACTTACCAACTCTAATTTGGCCCCTGGTGGTAAGGCTGTTAGTAATTGAGAGATGAGGCATTGGAGGTCAGTGCCATGTGGTTGGTGTTGCATTGCACTGTCCAAATACTCCCCGTCCTCCCTGACACCCTGCAGATAGGTTACCTGAGATGTCTCCTCCCTTTTCCCCTCCCTTCCGGTGTGACATTTGCCATAACTTCTCCGCCCCCTCTCCCTCGGTTTATCCAAGATGGCCTGGACCCCCTCGCTCTCTCTCTCCTCCTCTGCTGCAGGACGCCACGTGAGTTGTTCTGCAATGAACTGTGGGACTGTTGGTCCCGAGGGAGAGCGCTTATTGTCTTTTACCTTTGTCCTTGTTGGGGCTGTTTAACCTGGGATCCTAAGCTAGCCAGAATCGGACCCTGGGCCCCCCCAAAAAGGAAAACACCCCGACAGCTGGCACTCAACGTGGGGCTTCCCGCGAGGTCTAGACCCACGTTATAGCTGGTTATCCTCTTGTGGATTTTATAAGCTTTGAACCGTCAGCTTCCTTGGAATTTTTTGCTGTTTTTTGCATGATGGGGATTAAAAAGGCAAGGTCAGCAGCCCATTCAACCCAAGACAGGTCGATCTTAAGGCAGAGAACTTCCTTGCAGCTTCCAGCCAATCCAGGTGCCCAGGAAGGGTGAGTAGCACTGGGACCCCAGAGAGACCCCTGGGTAGTGGGAGGTGCTCTCCAGTGAGGGGAAAGGGTGAACCCCGTATAGGAAGGGGTGGCAGAACCGTGGCACCAGGAGCTGTGAGGCTGCAGCAGAACTGAGCGCAGAGAGTGCAGAACTGAGCGGGGAGCGGCAGGAACGCCAGCTCCGAGCACGGCGGCTTTTCCACGGGGTCTTGGCAGCGGGGGTAGGCGGCGGGCAGTGGGAGAACACCGCAGCTGCTGCCTTTACCCACACAAGTTGCTGTTTTACTGGCGCAGGTGACACGGAGCTGTGGAGACGCTCCGCCACGTGGCACGGCACTACTGAGCGGCAGTTTAAAAGCCACGCGGTTTGCACGCAGGCAATGTGCTCTGACCTCAGAGTGGGGGAGGAGAAACAGCTAGCCTTTTCCTAGATTGGCTGTGAACTTAGTGTTTGTAAGGAAGGCAGATAAAGTGTGCAGAAAGAGATTTAACAGGATGGGTGCCAAACTTTCTGCTGCCTAGAGAAGCCTTTTAGTTACAGATTCCCCTAATAGTGGAGACGTTAGAGTTTCCAAAAGTCTTTTGAAAAGGTTTGTTCACTGGCTATCATAGCATTCCCCTCAGCTTACCCAGCAGAATGTACATTCTCTCTCTGCCTGGGACAAAATTAGAGAATTATTAACGGCAAAAGTGGAGCAGGGAGACAAAACAGCGGCGAAATTTCTTCCAGTGTTCCTATTAATTTGGAAATTAATAAAGGGATGCAAGAACAGCCTCAACAAGCCCCTCTTTCTGCAGCTTCCCAGTCCCCGTCTCCTAAACCCTCTGCCCTGGAGCTGGGAAGGATGCATGAGGCAGCCCAGCAATCACAGGGTTCCTGGCATGGCCACTGTACCCCTGGTGTCCTGCCTCCCTCTCAGCACCCTAGTGCTGGCAGCTGGGCACAGGCTGACAGAGCGCCATTCCAGTACCCCTTTAACCAAGTTGCTGCTTCCCAAGTGAAATGAACAAGGCAGGAGACCAGCTCCTTTGAATGCCTTTATTAATGATCAGCTTTAATAGGATGTTGTTGGGTAGAGCACAAACCAACATGCCACTGCTATTCCCAGGTGTGACCCAGAGGAGGAGAAATGCAAGCAACTGTGTCTGCTCACACAGGGAGAGCCAGGTCTTCCATCCTAACGGGAGCACCAAGAGGTAGTGCTGACTAGAAAGTCTAGGGATCTCATCTTCGGCGTCAACGAGATCAGAGCAAGAGGTGAAATCACTCAGTCTAAAAAGAGAGACAGTCCTCTTCCCACACAGTGTGTAGATGTCCTTTGGATGGCTCAATTTGGTAAAGTTCTTTTGTTATGAAACAATTTTCTTTCAAAAGTTTTCCCAGTAGACATTTGGATCAGTCTATTTGCATGTCTGCCATTTTCTTTTCCCTTACTAGTCTCTTTCGTAGTGGCAGTGGAATTCAAAGGTAAGTGACAACTGAGACATACGACACAACTGATTAACAGGATTAATTTACACAACTATTTTAAAGGATTAATGTACAGGTTAACATACTAATTAACAAATTTGTAAACTTTCGACAAGGAACATTAAATAGGTTTTAACAATTGCTGGACTTCAACTTGTTCATAACAGTTTCCCCCTCTAATTCTTTGATTGGGCTCAAGCCCACATCAATTTGCTGTCTCAGGTTCTTGAACATAGAGTTTCCTTAATTTTTGGAATTTGTTATAAATTTTTTTAACATTGCATCTTTTAGGGCCATTACCTTTGACATTTCAGGAACTTTGAGGCTTGTTGATAAGGTAGAAGTGATCAGTTTAATTAAGCAAGGAAATAAACACGGTAGGAATATTAACCCTGTAAGTGCACATACAGTAATAAAAACTGCTTTCTTCCACCATTTCCCTTTCCACAACCAAAACTCATCCCACCAGCTTGTGTCTATTACCGGTGTCCATTGTTGATTACCTACATAGGCTATTTTTCTGATTTCTTTGGGTATGTTCTTAATTACTTCATTTTTATCATCAATTTCTAAACATTCAGAAGTATTGAATTTCCTGCAAATTCCTCCTTCATCTGCTAGCAAATAATCAACAGCCAATCTAATTTGATATATCACCGAACGAGTTTGAGTCAACTGGTCACTAATATGATCTAGAGCTAGGGCTGTTCAGTTGGATACAATTTCTAAAATGGATTGTAGCCGAATTATTCTGTTTAGCATACAGATTGGAGTCCGATACCGCCAGGACACATTCTGGGCCCAGGTGGCAGGACTATATGTTTTGATAATTTCTTCTGGCGTCCAAATTTTACCTTTCCATTCTTGGGCTCCTCCTATTTGAACAATTTCTCTCTTTTGCCGATTTTGATCCTTTTTAAAATTATCATATAAGGGGATCCCTAAAGTTGACCCATACTCTTTCGGTAGCAAGAAGAAAGCAGGTTTTACTCTACCGATTGTGCAACGACCTGTCCAGTCTCCTGGGAATTTTGTGTACGCGGTATCCCCACAAATCCAGAATAAATGTTCTGGCACTTCCCCAGAAAGCTTCACTAGTTTCTGAAGGGAATTCCCAATACTTAGCTATACTACTCACCCCCCAAAAAGGGATTAATTCCCTTGCTTATACATTGATATAGTTGATGTCCTTCATGATGAATACAACCTTGTTTTCTCTTCCCTTTAGATCAGTATTTTGTTGGTTCCTAAAGAACCCAACTAACTATTGTATTCTTAATCATTAGATACCGTCTACAGGCCATATTTCCTACTAAGGTGTTGAATTGTTTTCCTCTTCTCCGATCACTCTATTATTCAAATTCCATTGCTCCTGTTTTCTGAATTTTATTGATGGAAGTTTTGGCTTACTTTGTTTCCATTTAAGCAATTCTAATAGACCCAGGCTTATACCTTCCCACAGCCAAATATCTGTCATTTGGGTGTTTCCACATACCCAACAACTGGTCACATTTAATTCTTTACTAATCCTTTCTACTAAATGAACAAATAGGTTCTTTCCCCTTGGGATTTCCAATTCATCTTCCTTCCTTTGGATGACTGTTATTGCTTTTTCTTTTATCAGGTCTGACAAATTGTCATTATGTTCAAAACACAGCCAGGTTTGTCCCACAGGACACTCTCCCAATAACTTTTGTATATATGTGGCAGTATTTTTAGTCATCCAATATTGTTGCACATTTTCTTGACAAGGTATTGCTAGAGAAGGGTTCACACATCTCATATTCAAGTTAGCAAGCAGCAAGTAATTTGCAGCAAGGAACTTAAGTTATCCCCATGATAGAGTGGTTGATAACACTTTGTGCATGGTCCTTGTGGATCTTCCAAAGAGATCCCAACAAACAGGATCAGCATCACTTTCTTCAGGAGTCTGGTATAAGCCATCATTGGAGATCAGCCTACCCAGCCTTGCCTCCTGGAATCTTCTTCCGGTGAGCACTCTGGGGAAGTTCCTTTGTCTTTTTCTTTGAACATTCTCTTATTCATTCTCATTCAAAAAAAGGAAAGTCTCTATAGGTGTTTTATGATTTTAGAATGGGTTTTGTTGATTTAATAGATTCTATCTTTTTATTTATATAAAAGGGTCTTTCTCTTTTGCTTAGTGTCAACAAAGTTAGCTCTTAACAAAGGAGGTATAACAGTCTATCAGTCTATTACAGACACTGTAACACAAGAACTTTGTAACTTCAAACAATGCAATACTATTCAACAAGGAACTTTTAGGAAAGAAGCAGGTAATAGTGCTGTCTTTTTAGTTTCTTATTAAGCAGAGGTTTTCTTTTTAAAAGTCAGCTTCAGCGTTCCTGGATTCTCAGTTGTTGTCCATTGGGGAGATTCTGCTACCATCTCGTGATGGTCTTGCCCTGAATCTGGGGGTTCTATTGGTCCCTTCAGTCTCGAGATGTGTGTCCACCCTTTTTCTTGAATCCGCACCACAGTGTTTGTAGTGAGGAGTACCTGAAAAGGACCTTCATATTTAGGAGTTAGTGGAGCTACATCCCATGACTTGATTAGAACCCAGTCTCCTGGATCAATTTTATGCACTTTTACATCCAATGGGGGAGTTTGAGGGAGGTACCCTCTCTTTCTTAAATTTTCCAAATTTTTCACTATGACTTTTAAATATTTCTCAGTGGCATCTTCTCCTTTTAAATCTGTCCTGACACCAAAAGATGTTGTAAGAAAGGGAAGCCCAAAAAACATTTCATATGGGGAGGTTCCTATATCAGCTCGAGTCCTTGTCCTAATTCGCAGAAGAGCTGGAGGTAAACATTTTAACCAATTCATCTTAGTTTCTTCCATCGGTTTAGTGAGCACATTTTTCAAAGTCTTATTCAAGCGCTCTACTCTGCCAGAGCTTTGGGGGTGCCATGGGGTGTGTAATTTCCATTTTAATCCTAATGCATCAGAAATTTCTCGTAATATTTTTGCAGTCAAGTGTGAACCTTGGTCTGAGTTTATACAATGTACCAACGCATACTGTGGGATGATGTCCTCTAGGAGAATCTTAGTTACTACTTGGGTAGTTTCCTTTTTAGTGGGGAAGGCTCCTACCCAATGAGTCAAATGATCTGCTAAGACTAAGAGGTGTTTGTAGTCTTGCAATGACGGCATATCTGTGAAATCTATTTGCACATTCTGGAATGGTCTTTGAGCTAGTTCTCTTCCTCCTGATTCATTTTTTCTCATTACTTTTTGGTTGATTTTTTGACAAATAATACACCCCTTAGTGATAGCCTTTGCTATATCATATAATCCTAGACATAGGTTTTCTCTTAGAAAATGACCACACAACCTTTGCACACCCCAATGAGTTGTCTCATGAAGCTTGGTGAGTATTTTCCTGGCTAATGGATTGTTCAGAAATTGACGCCCATCAGAGGTTAACCACCTTCCTGCTGCATCTTGGTGCAACCCCAATTCTTCAGTTGCTTTTCTGTATTTCTTATTATATACAGGTTCTTCTTTCTCCCCTCCTTTTCTTTGGGCTTCTGCTAATTTATAAACTTTGATTGGGTCTTCTGGTCTTAATGCCTCCTCTTTAGCTGCCTGGTCAGCCATCTTATTTCCTTTTACTTCTAATGTATCACCTCTCTGATGACCTTTGATATGAACAACAGCAATTTCTACTGGCTTTAACAGGGCTTCCAGAACCATTTTCACTAAATTCTCAGGGGTTATATTTTTACCTTTTGAATTTCTATATCCTCTCTCCCCAAATTTTCCCAAAGGTGTGGACCACCCCGAATGTGTACTGGGAATCAGTGTAAATGGTTCCTGATTTTTCTTCAAGTAATTCTAACCTTCTCTTTAAAGCATATAATTCACAACTTTGAGCTGACCAGTTTGGTGACAATTTTCCCATTTCTATTACTTTCATCATCTTTCCATCTACTATTGCGTAACCTGAAACCCTCTTTCCACCTACCACCTTAGAGGACCCATCTATAAATAAAATTTCCCCATTGGGTAAAGGTGTATCTTCTACATCTTCCCTCACTTTTGTTTGCAGAGTTATGAGTTCAACACAATCATGTTCTAAGTCTCCCAGGGGTTCTCCAGAGAGAAACTGGGCTGGATTCAAGCATTTGGAAGTGACTGTTTCTCCATTTTCAGTACTCATGAAGACAATTTCATACTTTAAAATTCGAGTGTCTGTTAACCATTGTTGTGCCTGTTGACTAAGCACTGTCCTCAGGTCATGAGAGGTATGTATTTTTATCTTCCTGTGCAGTGTTAATTTTTGGGCTTCGTCAAGTAAGACGGCCTTAGCTGCTACAGCCTGTAAACATACTGGCCATCCTCTTGCTACAGGATCTAATAATTTTGATAAATATGCTACTGGCTTTTTACAACTTCCCCACTCTTGGGTCAACACTCCATATGCTGCTCCGTTCTCTGCATTAACAAATAAGTCAAAGTCCTTTTTCAGATTGGGCAAACTTAAGACTGAGGCTGTAGCTAATTTGTCTTTCAAGCACTCTAGCTGTTCTTCATCACTAGCTGTCCAGTGCAGGGGGTCTGGGTCAATTACTTCCTCATAAAGGAATTTTACACATTTTGAATATTTCTCTATCCATAACTTACAATACCCCACTAGTCCTAATATCTTTCTCAAATCCCTTTTTGTCTATGGAGTTCAAATAGATAGAATCCCTGAAATCCTCTCCGGGCTCAATTTTTTACACCCATTCCCAATTAAATGTCTTAAAAAATTTACTTCAGGTTCAACAAATTGCAATTTATTCTGTGATACTTTCAATCCTTGTTCCCATAAAAAATTTAAAAGTTTAATACTGGTAGTTTTTACTTTTTCTTGATTTTGTCCTGATACTAATAAATCACCTACATATTGAAGGATTTGTACTTCCTTTTCTAGATCAAATTGTTGTAATATTTTTTCTAGAGATTGCCCGAAGAGGTTAGGAGATTCTGTGAACCACTGAGGAAGACGTGTCCACCTGAGCTGTTGCTTTCTCCCTGTATTCGGATCTTCCCATTCAAAAGTGAACCTGTTCCTAATCTCCTCTGCTAAGGGGCATGCCCAAAATGCATCTTTGAGTTCTATTGTTGTAAACCACTGATATTCTTGTGGTATCTTACTAAGGAGTATATAGGGATCTGGAACTACCAGATGTCTTGCAATTGTTTTCTTATTTACCTCTTGTAAGTCCTGCACTAACCCGTAAGTTCCATCAATCTTTTTTACAGTCAAAATAGGGGTATTTTGCAGGGACATACATGGTTTTAAAATCTGTTCCTTTAATAGTTGTTCAATAATCAGGGCCAGCCGCTCCCTTCCCTCTGATGAAATGGGGTATTGTTTAACTCTAATTGGTGAAGTATCCATCATTTCTACAGTTATTGGGGGTATCTTTAGAAGCCCCCTTTTCTCTTGCCCTGCCCATACTTTGGGGTTGATTTCTTCTAGGTCATATTTTGTAAGTGCCCTTATTTGAAAATAGTCATCTTGCCATTTTTTGGTACTACACCAATCCCCAAAGGGACTTGCAGGTCTCTACCCAATAGGTTGCTCTCTAACTTAGGTAGATAGATAAAGTCTACCTTGCATTGTTTCGAATTCCCCCTTATTTCAACATTTTCTATCACAGGGGCCTTAAAAGGTCTTCCCTCTGCTCCAAGCACTTCACATGTTCTTTTTCCCAAAGTCACTCAAATTGGTAGTCTATTAATTCTGGACCTCTCAGCTCTAGTGCCTATTAAAAATTCAACTTCCTGTGGACTCACTTCAAATTTTTCCAAGGGCTCTGTCAGATGTTTCATGGGGTCCCTGGTAACATTGAGCCCCTGACACCCCTAATCATCCCCTTTCAGGATTTTCTCCAGGAGATCTTGCTCCCTGGCAATGGCTTCATCAAATCCCAACTTTTTACAATCTTTCCTAATGTGTCCTGACTCACCACAATAAAAACAATGCCTCTCCCCTGTCTTCCTCGGTTTGTCAGAGTATTTTTCCCATACCTTCATAGGTTCTGACTTCTCTCTATCTGCTCCTAATGGTTGGACTAACTAATTTTTATTCACTCCTACGCTCTCTCTAGCTACTGCTACCATTATTTTAGCTTTAGTCCTTGCTTTCTCTTCTTCCCTCTGCAAATAGACCTTAAGGACCTCTTTCAACAATTCGTTTGTTCCTCTTTCTTGCCAATCTTCCATCTTTTCTAGCTTTCTGCAGATATCTGGCCAGGATTTAGTAACAAATTTGACTTTCAACAATACTTGCCCTTCAGGGCTCTCAGGGTCGATGTTAGAATACAGTTGGAAATTTCTTTTCAATTGGTTTAGCCAGGTAGCAGGTGTTTCATCTTTCTCTTGGGATCCTTCAAATGCTAATTTCGTGTTATTACTACGGGGCACTGATTCTTTGATTCCCCATACCATTAGAGACTGATAGTCCCTCATGTTTTGCCTACCTTCCTCTTGGTTGGGATTCCAACTAGGTTCAACTAGGGGCATTTTGTGGTCTCCTGGAGGTCCCAGCCTATTCTCCCTTTCTCAAATTCTCATTCCCGCCACTCGAATCAATCTCACTTCCTTCACCGAAAATAAGATATTCAAGATGGAATTTCATTCCCCCCAGGTATAAATATTCGGACCTAAAAACTGATCCACCTGACTAGATATTCCCACTGGGTCTTTCACCAAATTCCCCAAATCTTTCTTGAGCCCTCTAACCTCTGAAGCTGTCAATGGGGCATTAACCAAACCTCCAGCTACTCCACCCATCGGGACTTCCCGAAGAGGGTATAATTTTTCTGCTCTAGTTTTTGATCTAGTGTGGCAATATGGTCCATCTAAAGGTTCAAGAGGTGGCGTGGGGGATTGCCCAGAATCAGAGGAAGTGCCTGCAAGATGGTTAGAGTTTGATACAATTTGATTTGCAGGGGTCAAAGGGAGAACCGAAGCTATACCTGGAGGCTCTAAAGACTGCTTTGAAGAGACCACAGAAACTGCATCTAGGGTGTTAGGTGGAGGTGGTAGTGGAATAGAAGAAATAATGGGGATCAGTTGGTTAAGAGAAGGGGTCACTGGCAGGGGACAAGTTACTGCAGCAACTGGGGGAGGTACAGGATTGACTGGAGGGGGTACTGGGTAAAGAGGGGGAGGAATGGGAAGAGGAAAAGGAGCAGGTGGCATAAAGGGAGTAGGTGAGGGTAAATTATCTAGGAGATTCCATTTTCCCTTATGGGTCTCCTCTCCTTTCTTGTCCTCATACTTTTTCCCCTGTAATTTACAAATCTTAGCTCCTTACTCTCTCATGGAGTTCTCTAGCCAACAAGTGGCATATTTTAACTCTTCTAAATTGGGTTCTTCTCTCGCTCTCAGGTATTCATTTAACTGTTCACACATCCATCTATCCTGCATTCCTGCCCAAGGCCATTCTCCCTGTAATTCCAATCCTGGCCATACTTCCACACAGAAATGAATCATTTTGATTTTATCCAGTTCTTTGGTTACTTCCCAGGTAACTTTTGCAGTGGCAGTGGAATTCAAAGGTAAGTAACAACTGGGACATATAGCACAACTGATTAACAGGATTAATGTACACAATTAATTAACAGGATTAATGTACAGATTAACATACTAATTAACAAATTGGTGAACTTTTGACAAGGAACATTAAATAGGTTTTAACAACCGCTGGAGTTCAACTTGTTCATAACACCAAACCTTGTGTTCTGACCCTTTTCCCCAAGCAAGCAGCAACTGCATGTTAGAGTTACAATGTAGCCCTGGCCACCTGGTCTCAGGCCAAAATGGCAAAGGCCATGTGGATGGTCCTCCGGGCTACCCTTCTCCTTCCCACAATCCCTTTCACCCACACGTCCCCAACCCTTTCCGGTCCCTTGACCCCTTCCTTCCCTCGGACACCCTCCCACCTCCCTCCATGTGCCTGCCCTGCATGATGTCATCCTGCATCGCTGTCCCTGGATGTTGCAATCTGGGTTCCCACAGTGGGGGGGCCGGGGTTGGGGGTGGGCCCCCACCCAGTTCCCATGGGGTTGGGGCGGAGATGGGATGGCACTCCTGCTGGTTCCCACAGGGGTGGGCCCGGGTCCCTTCCCTGTCCCCATCGGCATGGGGGAGGGGGTGGTTCCTCTCCTGGTTCCCAGGGGTGCAATGATTCCCCTGCTGAGTCCCACGGGGGTAGGACTGAACGGAGGAACACCAGGCATCCAAACCATGGTTATGAAACCATACCCCCAGTTGCTCCTGTTCTCTATACTGATAGGGGAAGTGGTGTTAGAAATTACCAACCTTTCTCATTACAAAATAAGAGAGAATTATGCAAAAGCCACATTGAATTTGGCAGAAATAGTGAAATGTTTAAAGGCATGATGAAAGCCACTTCAACATCTGCTGTATTTGTTCCTTCTGACCTCTGTGATCTTTTCTGGTGCCTGCTTACCCAATCAGAGTTCAATCTGTGGGAGAGCACGTGGAAAAGATCCCTGAGGGTTCTGCTAGCAGAACTAAAACAAAGCACACAAGGTGCTAAAGACTTAGAAAACAGAGACTTCACCTATGAACATCCATGTGGCGAGGGTGAATGGGCTAACCCTGAAGACAAAGCTAGAGTGTTATCTAAATTTATACTGGATAAA